>APFE031419714.1:163163-178928 GCA_000404065.3 Pinus taeda
ATTTTTCCTATATACCATGGAGATTCGCCCATTTATTATACTTATAAATTTAGGGGGGGTTCTTAAAATTTTCTCTGCTTGTTTAATTACTCCACCCTCACTGCCAAACCCAAGAAAGAGAACGAAAGCAAGAAAATAGAAGAGATGCGAAATAAGAAAAAACAAATATCAAACCACAAATTAGCATGGCCATGCTCACAAATGTGAAAGAAAAATTAAAATAATAATTAGAAAAAAAATATCACAACTATAGCAAAAAAACAACAAAATTGATTTAAAAAGAGAAAAATAACAAATGGAGACACCACTTTACAACCCTAAAATGCGTCGATGGCCAACAAATGACACCCTGCACACTTAAAATATGAGTAATATTAAATCCACAAAATGTTGTGAGTAACATGAAAAAATATCAAAATATCTTATGACAAATCTTAATTAGAGACCAACAATATTATGAGTAACCTTCTACACTAAAAATCAAACCTAGATCATTAAGAGGGAAGAAAAATTCGGTATTTGAAATGAGAAGGATTTCATAACCAATCATACACAAATTTTGCACCAAAAAAGGTCTCACCTCTACTTTTATCTTTACCTTTACACTCTACTACAATCTCTCTCATAAAAATCTTTTGGTAGTTTCAATAGTGATTCTTCACATTCCATTATTTGCATCGCATTGCACTCACTAAAACATTATGAAAAATACTAAATACACACAAAATGTTGCGAGATATTATGAATAATTTTATGCACTAGGAAGTACATCTTATGTAAAGACTAAAAAGCATAAACCCTAAATAGATAAGTAGGGATTATCATGTATCAGTAAATAAGTGAATAGTGGATCATATATGTACATTTGCACCAGAATAAAATTCACATGTAACTTTTCTTCTACCTTTGCACTCTATTGCAGTCTCTTCCTCACAAATGATTTCAACATTTTATTTAGTGATTTTCCACATTACATTACCAGGTTACCTGCATTACAATGTGGTCAATACTTAGACTCATGAAAAATAATGTAAGATGCCTTGAATTTAAATACACACAAATGGAACCATACATATCACCTCAACCTTCGCCTTCACCCATTATGCTTGTGTAATCATGGGTTTTTAGGACCTGCCTTAAGTTCCTGCACAATATCACTTGGATATATTACGAGAAATCATAAGGAAAAACAAATTGTCTTATGAGTAATATTATGCAAAAGTACATCTTATGTAATGACAAAAATCAATAATTCCTCAACAGGGAAAAAGGGTGGAGAACCATTGTATTGAAACGAGAAGATATCCATGTTGAAACCAAGGAGAAAGAACTTTTTGCCTTTTTTCTCTTGCACATTTGCAAGTCTCTCTCATACAAAAAAAATTGCAGTTTCCTTGATACTCCACGACCTTACTTTACCCACATTTGCACAACGCTTATTATATAAATAAATCTCAAATAATATAATATGCATCTAATCTCAACATGAGTTTTGCAGCAAAATATAACTGACACTCTATCTTTGCTTATATCTTTGCTATGGTGACTCACATGTCTCTCATGCAACAAGTTTTTAATAGTAGTTTCATGGAGTGTTCTTTCACCTTTCTTAATCGGTATCACATCTACATTTCAACAAAGACATGTGATACAATGATGAAGCAACATGTGAGTTAAATGAAAAAGGGCACAAAAACTTATAATTATGTAGTAACAAACAAGTTCCCCATACATACCTTGTTCACCTCTATACATAAACAAGCAAACATACCTCCATTGCCTTTGTAAGTTTGTCCACTACTCTTTAGGAACTAAACCAACATCATCGGTTGTAATGACTTGTTTAATTACTCCACCATCACCACCAAACCCAGGCAAAAAAAAACGAAAGCAAGAAAAATAGAGCAGAGACCAGATAAGAAAAAAAATATCAAACCGCAAATTAGCATGGCCATGCCCACAAATGTGAAAGAAAAATTTAAAAAAATAGAAATAAAAGCAGCAGTACACGGACAACTTTTTAAAATTTTCAACCCAACTTCATTATATTAAACAATATATAATACAACAACCTAAGGCTCCTGTACTAGGGATAATGGCCTTCAAATATCCACTAGTACAAGAATACAAAACGGGGGCTTGTTGTCAGTCCATCGACAACCAATCTACCCTCAACAAGATACTATGACCATTTGGTTGCCGCATGCTCTCTCAACTCCTCTTGGTTGTACCCTATACCTGCCCGGTCCTTCGACTCCCGATCTGCAACTCCTGCCTCTATCAATGCTCCAAGTCCATCTGGCTGTTGAACTTCGGCTATAAATCTGCTCACTAGTTGTGCCTTAGTCCATCAAGGGCACAACACACAAGACTCCTGCCGAGTTGTTCATAGCTCCACTTGTGAACAACTCTCAATCTACCGATTGTTGCTCCTCCGCTGCTCAGGGACTTCAACCCACTATGATCTTCGCTACTCCGATGAAGACCAACATAGGGCACGAAGAGTTGCCACTTATCACAACAAGATGTCCATCTCCCACAATGAACACGAGCTAGGAGGACTGCCCATCACCTACTGTAGAAGTCCTTCTCCACACACAACTCCAGGGCTCCACAAACTGCCCCTGGTTGATCAAACCCTTGAGCTCAACAAATACCACTCTAGCAACTACTTTTGTCCATCAAAGTGTTGCACACCGGGCTCCAACTTGTACACTATCACGTTCTCCTCCAGCGGACCATAAATTCCCAACCCACATCCACATTTGGTCCACTCTCGCACTGCCCTCCAATAGACCACAAGTGACCAATCCTTGTTTTAGCATTTGCTCCTTGTTAAGGCATCCAACACCTAGGATACCCCTCCACATGCATGCTAACGGACTTCTCCAATAGTCCTCTCCTAGGACACCTATTACTCCACTACTAGATCTGATCCTAGTTGGGGTTTCTTAACACCCTAGACAACCCCAACACATGGCTCCCCCAAGCTGCAATATAACCCCCATCCAAAATGATCCGAAACATAGATCCAACACCTACAAAAATGTATTACAATACATACCTTAGTTGATTGTTTGAGGTTTGCTCCACTGTTGTCATTTATTGTTCCTAGTTAGGGCACTTGCACGCTGCAATGACCCTTACAACACCATCCAAACAACCCTAAAACAACAGCAGCTTCCCTTCATCTGTTGCAGCCTTCTCTTGGAGGACTCCTCACCTTCTTTATTGTTGTTCTGGGCATAGAACAGCCCTCAACCTACCCTACGCACCTCTGCTACATGTTGGTAAGGGTTGCAGCCTACCCATAGTAGCCTTTTCTAGGCTGCGGCTACCTCTTCCAACGGTTCTCCACCCACAAATGCCTTCAATACAGGCATGCATCTCTCCTCCTCATACTCGTCCCTCCTGCAAGCATAAAATAGTCCCTCAACAATCACAAGAAGCGTCCTACGCAGCCTCTTCGCTTCGTTGAGATGCTCTCCCACCTGCAACCCAAACAAAGATAGGTATGATGAGTTTGTCCACTCCTCTAACGAGCTCTTGTGTTGCACAAATGGATGTAAGAAATGACTCTCCATCACCTTCTTTTTATACATATACGAAGGGCTCCTTCCAATGTCCTCCATGGGCTTGGCTAGCTATCAAGAGGCTTACTAAACTTAAGCCAATCTTAACTCATTTGGTGCAAGCCCACTCCATAACTTCAAAAATTCATATCTCAATTTCTACAATTCGGAATCGGATGATCTTCATTGCACGGGATTCGTCTCGACAAGAGTTATCATCCTCATCCATCACATGTCGAAATGTGCTCATGGTTTTGGCCCAAATCACGATGGGTGCAAAACCCCAAGCTTGGGTTTCAACCCCACAAGGCCACTTGTGGAGCTCCTTCCTCCAAACCCTCGATCCTCAAGGCTTGGAATACCTCCCAAGCTACAAAAATCAACACTCCCTTTTAGCGAGGGAGGTACTTCCAAGACTAGGAAGTAACCATCATCATCGGTGACGACACTAGCCCATATGGCATCCATCACTACAGCATACCCTGTAGAATGAACCCGGCAATCTCAATAATGCCTTTGCCCCATCACATCTAAACCTGAAGATCCCAAACCTCCATAAAGTTGCTCCCTCTGAGGCTAGACTCCCTCTGAACCTACATGATCTCCACTAGCTCAATCCTGCAAGCACTCATCCTCCTAGATCAAATACCACTCGTGGAAATCCCTCCAATCTCAGAAATGCAACATCACAATCCGATGAAGACTCTGGCCTTCCAATCTGCAGTCCATCACCAAAAGCCATCTCGATCATCTTGATCTCGTCCAAGCTAAAGAAACCCTCGGGCTGTCCCAACCATCCATGACAAATCAACAAAAGTCCATGATCAGCAATCTGCCCTACGACAAACTGTTGTTCACCAAGCGCTCCACCAATCCACCAGAACTCCCAGCCAATCTCGCTGCCAAGCCAATCAAGACCATATCTCTGTGTCTTCTGTTGAACCCTTTGCTCTATGATCTAGAAACACACAACTCCCTCAAGTTGCTTCGTTGTGCACACTCTGATTCACTGTCCCTCAAAGTAGCTTTGATACTCTCTAATACCATGTTGAATTTCCACGATCTTAGGTCTAGGATAGAATCTTAAAATCTCTAATGCTACTAAACCAAGAATCTCAACGATACTACTTTACACAACGAAATATAAACAGCAGTAAATCTAACAGTGCGCAAAATATGGACAACTTTTTAAAAATTTCAACCCAACTTCGTTATATTAAACAACATATAATACAACAGTTTAGGGCTCCTGTACCAAGGATAATAGCCCTCAAATATCCACTAGTACAAGAATACAAAACTGGGGCTTGGTGTCAGTCCATCGACAACCAAACTACCCTCAACAAGATACTCTGACCATCTCGTTGTCGCATGTTTTCTTATTTCCTCTCAGTCGTACCCTATACCTGCTTGGTCCTTCGACTCCCGATCTGGAACTCATGCCTCTATCAATGCTCCAAGTCCATCTAGCCACTGAACCTCGGCTATCAATCTGCTCACTAGTTGTGCCTTAGTCCATCAAGGGCACAACACATCGAGACTCCTGTCGAGTTGTTCATAGCTCCACTTATGAACAACTCTCGATCTGCCCACTGCTACTCCTCAGCTACTCAGGGACTTCAGCCCACTATGGTCTCCATGCGCTACTCCGATGAAGACCAACATAAGGCACAAAGGGCTGCCACCTATCACTGCAAAATGTCCATCTCCCACAATGAACACGAGCTAGGAGGATTGCCCATCATCTGTTGTAGAAGTCCTTCTCCACATACAAGAGTCTAAGGGTCCACAAACTACATGTGGTTTATCAGACCCTTGAGCTCAACAACTGCCACTCTAACAACTACTTTTGTCCATCAAAGTGTTGCACATCGGGCTCCAACTTGGGCACTATCATGTTGTCCTCCAACAGACCATAAATGCCCAATCCACGTCCACACTTGGTCCACTCTCACGTTGCCCTCCAACAAACCACAAGTGACCAATCCTTGTCGTAGCATATGCTCCTAGTTAAAGCATCCAACACCTAGGAAACCCCTCCACATGGCTACTAACAAACTTCTCCAATAGTCCTCTCCTAGGACATCTATTACTCCACTATGAGATTTTCTCCTAGTTGGAGTTTCTTAACACCCAAGACAACCCCAACACATGGCTCCCACAAGCTGCAATATAACTCCCATCCAAACTGATCTACAAAAATGCATCACAATGCATACCTTGGCTCATTGTTTGAGGTCTACTCCACATTTTTCACTTATTGTTCCTGGTTAGGGCACTTGCATCCTGCAACAGCCCTAAAACAATTGCGACTTCCCTTCATTTGTTGCAGCCTTCCCTTGGAGGACTCCTCACCTTCTTTTGTTGTTGTCCTGGGCATAAAACAGCCCTCAACCTACCCTACGCACCTCTGCTACAGGTTGGTAAGGGTTGCGGCCAACCCACAGTAGCCTTCTCTAGGTTGCGGTGGCCTCTTCCAAGGGTTCTCCAACCACAAACGCCTTCAATACAAACCTACGTCTCTCCTCCTCATAGTCGGCCCTCTTGCAAGCATAAAATAATCCCTCAACAGTCATAAGAAGCATCCTACACAACCTCTTCTCACAGGTATGCCGAGATTATCCACTACTCCAACGAGCTCGTGTGTTTCACAAATGGATGTAAGAAATGACTCTCCATCACCTTCTTTTTATACACATAAGAAGGGCTCCTTCCAACATTTTTTATCCCTCAACAGTGACAAGAAGCATCCTACACAACCTCTTCTCTTTGTTGAGATGCTCTCCCACCTACAACCCAAACAAAGACAAGTATGCCGAGTTTGTCCACTCGTCCAACGAGCTCGTGCGTTTCACAAATGGATGTAAGAAATGACACTCCATCACCTTCTTTTTATACACATAAGAAGGGCTCCTTCCAATGTCCTCCATGGGCTTGTCGAGTTGTCAAAAGGCTTACTAAACTTAAGTCGACCTTAACTCATTTGGTGCAAACCCACTCCATAAATTCAAAAATTCATATCTCCATTTCTACAACTCGGAATCGGATGATCTTTGTTGCATCGGATTTGTCTTGACGAGAGTTATCATCCTCATCCATCACATGTCGAAATGTGCTCATGGTTTTTGCCCAAATCACGATGGGTGCAAAACCCCAAGCTTGGGTTTCAACTTTCAACCCCACAAGGCCACTTGTGGAGCTCCTTCCTCCAAACCCTAGATCCTCAAGGCTTGGAATACCTCCCAAGCTACAAAAATCAATAATTCCTCAACAAGGAAGGGGGAAGGAGAACCATTGTATTGAAACGAGAAGATATCCATGTCGAAACCAAAGAGAACGTAGTTTTTTCCTTTGTTCTTCTGCATGGTTGCTAGTCTCTCACATACAAAAAAAAATTGTAGTTTCCTTAATACTCTGCCACCTTCCTTTACTTACATTTGCATAATGCTCATTATATAAATAAATCTCAAATAATATAATATGCATCTAATCTCAACATGAGTTTTGCAACAAAATATATCTCACCCTCTATCTTTGCTATGGTGACTCACATGTCTCTCATGCGAAAAGTTTTTAATAGTAATTTCACGGAGTGTTCCTTCACCTTTTTTAATCAATATCACATCTACATTTCAACAAAGACACATGATACAATGATGAAGCAACATATGAGTTAAATAAATAAAGACATAAAACCATATAATTATGTAGTAACAAACAAGTTCCCCATACATACATTATTCACTTCTATACATAAACAAGCAAATCCCCCCATACATACCTCCTTCGCCTTTGCCCTGTTACACTTTTGGACTATGGATCATCCCTAAACCCAAGCTATTCAACCCAAAATAAAATGTGAACAAAAGAAATTTAGATTAAAAAATACAAAAAAACAAACCATAAATTAGCATGGCCATGCTCACAAATACAAAGATATAACAACTACAACATGAAAAATAAAAATAAAACAACCCTAGAGAGTCAAATTTACCTCTCTTCTCTTCACTTTTCCAAATTTTAGGCCTAACCCTCGAGGGCCACCTAGGGCATCAAGCGAAATTAATTCTAGCCATTCAAAACCCTTGAATTTTGGTCCACTACTACACTGGGGTTTTCTCAAGAGGTCCTCCAAATTTGAGGCAAATCCAACAGTGGACTCCCGAGACCAATTATTGCCCTAGGTTGATTTTGAATTTTAGTCCACTACTACGTTGGGGTTTTCTCTGGAGGTCCTTCAAATTTAAGGCAAACCCGACGGTGGTATCCTGAGATATGGCAAGCCCTAGCCATGAGTCCAATTTTTTCCCTAGGTTGATTTGGGTTGGTGTCCTCACTTGGATCATTGCATTCAAATCTCAAAAGCAAACTTGTCTTTCGATCATATTATCTCCCCCAATTAGGTCAAGTCCCTCCTTGGTTGATCAACTCCATACCCTTGACCTAGTCTAAGTCCACTGGTTCTTTGTGGTCCTGCAACTCTACAACTCAAATTCCACAAAGATTACGTAGAATCCATTTCTTCACAGGGATCCTTGAGCCTAGGAAGCCCCTTGTCAAGGCACATCCTCCAACCCTAGGTCTAGGGTTCCTCATAACCCTTCTTAGAGCGCTAAGCTTTCAAAGTAAGCAAGCCAATTACTTGAGCCTCTCTTGTGAATCACCCCATATCTTATCGTTGATCCATTTATTCTTGTGATTCCTCTCGTACCGGGACTCCCATTGGTGAAAGTTCACAAAGAGCAAAGAGATTTAGCTTAGGTGACAGTGGGCTATTGCTCCATTGTTTCCCCTTGACCTAGTAGTTGCTCTATAGGAACCTCTCCTAGGACCCCTACTAGTTTGCGCTGTAACAATACCAACAATGGAAAACACTGTAAATGTCAAAAAAATATCCAATTATAGAGTGGAATAAAAAATGACAAGACTCAAAAAAAAGCACAAACACAAATCTTGAGCCAAGGAAGGAAACTCAAAATACCACTAAATCGCTGATAATCATCGTCATCATATCATCTACCCGCTTCAACACCTAAATCTACATCCTCTAGGTGGGTCAATCAACTACTCATCAATTTGTATTACTTACATGTATAGATGGTGTGACTATCTATATTTTTGTGTACTTCAATGTAGCTTATTTTCTTCTTATTGTTAACAAAATATTTTCATTTTCCTTTGTTGTTAAGAAAATATTTTTTAATGATAATAATTCTCCTAGGCTCCAGTTTCTAAAAACTTATCCCCCCAACCCCCAACAAAACACCCCAAGAACAATATGCTGCAAATTCTTATTAAGAGTAAATGTGTCACTTTGTGATAAATTTTTAAAAGCTAATACTAAATAAATAACACCAGCATCTGCTACCAACCAAAGAATTTTCAAGAAGAAAGAAAATTACAGCCCCAGAAAGATGAAAAATACCCTGAAAAATGTTTCAATATAAAAAAGTTTAGGTGATATAAAGAAGATGCCTCTGTGTTCAGATAACGTATAACCTTTTTATTATAGCAAGTTTCTCTATTTTCTATAGCAAAATTTCCAAGAGCAGGAAGAAAATTGCAGCCCCAGAAAGATGAAAAATACCCCGAAATATGTTTCAGTATAAATAAGTTTAGGTGATATAAAGCAGATGCCTCCATGTTCAAATAATGTATAACATTTTTATTAGAGCAAGTTTCTCTATTTTCCATAGCAAAATTTCCAGGAGCAGGAGGTGCTTCCTGTTTGATAGTCGTGCCATTGGAATTATTCCTTGACCAATTCTGACCTGACATAATCATTTCTAGTGACCATATCTAGTGCTAGTTAGATCAAAATTGCCATTAATTAGGAATGACCAACTCAAATGGTTATTCCAGCGACATTTGGTGACTACCAGATTCCAAGCCATATTAGAATCAAGGTCCAAAACTACCAAGGAGGGATCAATTCTGATTTCTTTGTTGGTTTCTAGCTAGGTTACTCGTAAACAAAGCAAGAATAATATTGAAGCTCACTGGAAAATGATGCAATTAAACCAAAGAAAAATGAGAATTCATAATGCTTCTCACTTGACATTAGCAAATAAGAAAAACAAACATGAAATATGAAAAATTAAGATCTAAGGTATCAGAAAGATGGGAGGCTCCAATGAAATCTGTAAGAATAGAAATAGGTTTGCATGGATCTCAACAAAGAGAATGGAGTAGCACCCTTCCACATAATCCTAGGCAAGATCATATGGTGCACTCCAATGCAAGGGGTTTGCCACTCATGAGTCCTACCACTCAAGGTCAAGGGAAAGAAACTCTGAGTCCTACCACTCAAGGTCAAGGGAAAAAAACTTTGAATTGATGACTTGCTACTCAAAAGAAGCATGGACACTGGAAATTAAAACAGAGGAAACCTATTTGTGTGTCCAAGCTCTCCTAGAGCTACATTATCTCTTAGTTCTATGACATCCAATCTTGGCTCTGGGACAAGAGCTCTTCAAGAGTCTCTCAGAAGAATGACAACCTATTAGGACGATGTTGAAAAGAGGTTAGAGAACTTACCAATCTGATAGTTAAAGAAGTATGAATCTCTCATTGTCATTTCCAGCCCTCAGTAGGCTAGAAAACAAAAAGACAGAAATGATCCACTTGGAAGAGTCTAGATGCAATGGACCACATAGGGCCTATTGCTTGCACCACTGAAAAACTGAACAGAAGAAACAAGTGATGCACCTTATGGGGTTTGTCTGAGTACACCCCTAAAAGAGCTGAGATTTGTCCCCTACCACTTTCTTTATAAAAAATGCTAGGCATCTCTAGTCTAGTTATGGGAAAAAAGTAGCGAGGGAACCTCTCGAGTTCCTGCAGAAGGTGACAGCACTTCCCTTAAATCTTGTAATAGATGGACTCATCAGAGGTAAGAACTTCCTGTAATGCTTATCATATTGTTATGAATTGAGTGACAGACAAATTTATATAGCAAAATTTAGTTGAACATGTTTAGCATGAGATTTTAGCACCTGGCAACATAGTGAATCCAATCAACCAACTCTTTTAAAAGACTTAGAAATGTGCAGTTGAACCATAGACGCTAATTCCCTTAGTTACTCTGTCTGGAAAAAAAAAAAAAAAGAATCAAGTACCTTGGGGAGAACATGTTAGAAATGTGCAGTTGAACCAAAGACGCTAATTCCTTTAGTTACTCTATCTGGAAAAAAGAAAAAGAATCAAGTACAAGTAGGCCTTATAGATGTTGACACGTTGATGGAAAAATACAAGCCTAATAAACAATAAGAACACAACTAAACACATGACAAACCTTGATCACTTTTAGACCTGGTTATCCATACATGCTGGGGAAAGAAACACTTAAATACCTGATAAAAAGAATACGAATTATAGAAGATTGATGATCAAGGCCATTTTGTTCCCTTCTATTTCCATCCCTTGCCACAAAATCTTGGCACCATCCCAAAACAAAATTAGACTTCCAAATTAAAATAAATGGAACAATTAACTAGACAAGTGACCCAGGTAAAACATGACAAGCGCCATTTTGATAGAACCCTAGCCATTTGGTTGCCGCATGCTCTCTCAACTCCTCTTGGTTGTACCCTATACCTGCCCGGTCCTTCGACTCTCGATCTGCAACTCCTGCCTCTATCAATGCTCCAAGTCCATCTGGCTGTTGAACCTCGGCTATAAATCTGCTCACTAGTTGTGCCTTAGTCCATCAAGGGCACAACACACAAGACTCCTGCCGAGTTGTTCATAGCTCCACTTGTGAACAACTCTCAATCTATCGATTGTGCTCCTCCGCTGCTCAGGGACTTCAACCCACTATGATCTTCGCTACTCCGATGAAGACCAACATAGGGCACGAAGAGTTGCCACTTATCACAACAAGATGTCCATCTCCCACAATGAACACGAGCTAGGAGGACTGCCCATCACCTGCTGTAGAAGTCCTTCTCCACACACAAGTCCAGGGCTCCACAAACTGCTCCTGGTTGATCAAACCCTTGAGCTCAACAAATACCACTCTAGCAACTACTTTTGTCCATCAAAGTGTTGCACACCGGGCTCCAACTTGTACACTATCACGTTCTCCTCCAGCGGACCATAAATTCCCAACCCACGTCCACATTTGGTCCACTCTCGCACTGCCCTCCAATAGACCACAAGTGACCAATCCTTGTTGTAGCATTTGCTCCTTGTTAAGGCATCCAACACCTAGGATACCCCTCCACATGCATGCTAACAGACTTCTCCAATAGTCCTCTCCTAGGACACCTATTACTCCACTACTAGATCTGATCTTAGTTGGGGTTTCTTAACACCCTAGACAACCCCAACACATGGCTCCCCCAAGCTGCAATATAACCCCCATCCAAAATGATCCGAAACATAGATCCAACACCTACAAAAATGTATTACAATACATACCTTAGTTGATTGTTTGAGGTTTGCTCCACTGTTGTCATTTATTGTTCCTAGTTAGGGCACTTGCACGCTGCAATGACCCTTACAACACCATCCAAACAACCCTAAAACAACAGCAGCTTCCCTTCATCTGTTGCAGCCTTCTCTTGGAGGACTCCTCACCTTCTTTATTGTTGTTCTGGGCATAGAACAGCCCTCAACCTACCCTACGCACCTCTGCTACATGTTGGTAAGGGTTGCAGCCTACCCATAGTAGCCTTTTCTAGGTTGCGGCTACCTCTTCCAACGGTTCTCCACCCACAAATGCCTTCAATACAGGCATGCATCTCTCCTCCTCATACTCGTCCCTCCTGCAAGCATAAAATAGTCCCTCAACAATCACAAGAAGCGTCCTACGCAGCCTCTTCGCTTCGTTGAGATGCTCTCCCACCTGCAACCCAAACAAAGATAGGTATGATGAGTTTGTCCACTCCTCTAACGAGCTCTTGTGTTGCACAAATGGATGTAAGAAATGACTCTCCATCACCTTCTTTTTATACATATACGAAGGGCTCCTTCCAATGTCCTCCATGGGCTTGTCTAGCTATCAAGAGGCTTACTTAACTTAAGCCAATCTTAACTCATTTGGTGCAAGCCCACTCCATAACTTCAAAAATTCATATCTCAATTTCTACAATTCGGAATCGGATGATCTTCATTGCACGGGATTCGTCTCGACAAGAGTTATCATCCTCATCCATCACATGTCGAAATGTGCTCATGGTTTTGGCCCAAATCACGATGGGTGCAAAACCCCAAGCTTGGGTTTCAACCCCACAAGGCCACTTGTGGAGCTCCTTCCTCCAAACCCTCGATCCTCAAGGCTTGGAATACCTCCCAAGCTACAAAAATCAACACTCCCTTTTAGCGAGGGAGGTACTTCCAAGACTAGGAAGTAACCATCATCATCGGTGACGACACTAGCCCATATGGCATCCATCACTACAGCATACCCTGTAGAATGAACCCGGCAATCTCAATAATGCCTTTGCCCCATCACATCTAAACCTGAAGATCCCAAACCTCCATAAAGTTGCTCCCTCTGAGGCTAGACTCCCTCTGAACCTACATGATCTCCACTAGCTCAATCCTGCAAGCACTCATCCTCCTAGATCAAATACCACTCGTGGAAATCCCTCCAATCTCAGAAATGCAACATCACAATCCGATGAAGACTCTGGCCTTCCAATCTGCAGTCCATCACCAAAAGCCATCTCGATCATCTTGATCTCGTCCAAGCTAAAGAAACCCTCGGGCTGTCCCAACCATCCATGACAAATCAACAAAAGTCCATGATCAGCAATCTGCCCTACGACAAACTGTTGTTCACCAAGCGCTCCACCAATCCACCAGAACTCCCAGCCAATCTCGCTGCCAAGCCAATCAAGACCATATCTCTGTGTCTTCTGTTGAACCCTTTGCTCTATGATCTAGAAACACACAACTCCCTCAAGTTGCTTCGTTGTGCACACTCTGATTCACTGTCCCTCAAAGTAGCTTTGATACTCTCTAATACCATGTTGAATTTCCACGATCTTAGGTCTAGGATAGAATCTTAAAATCTCTAATGCTACTAAACCAAGAATCTCAACGATACTACTTTACACAACAGAATATAAACAGCAGTAAATCTAACAGTGCGCAAAATATGGACAACTTTTTAAAAATTTCAACCCAACTTCGTTATATTAAACAACATATAATACAACAGTTTAGGGCTCCTGTACCAAGGATAATAGCCCTTAGTGGGTCATCTTATTTATGGGAATTGATATTCTTCTTGGATCCCTCTCATCGAGGTGTAGGATTGATCTAAAGATCATCTGATTCTAATAAGTATTCATGGAGTTATGAATTTATTTGTGTTATAAGACAATTCGTCAAGGTCGGCTAGCAACCAAATAAACCCCATATGTGCTCAACCTTTTAGTATAAGAAGAGATGACTTGAGAATCATTTCACACACACTTCTCTCTTGATTTTCTCTCCACTTGTCTTG
This sequence comes from Pinus taeda, assembly GCA_000404065.3. Lineage (NCBI taxonomy): Eukaryota > Viridiplantae > Streptophyta > Pinopsida > Pinales > Pinaceae > Pinus > Pinus taeda. The sequence goes on from APFE031419714.1 coordinate 177,192, forward strand.
GGTTTTAGTGTGAGAGAAATCTAGGAGGAAGAAGCCCTAAACATAGGAGGAAAGGAGGATGCTCTAGCCGCAGTCTACCCTAACTAAGAGGACGCAATCAAGTTAGGAAGAAGAGAAACCCTAACACTATCAAGCAGGACAACCCTAACCTATACGTTGGTCTCTATGCAGTCTAGAAGGAGGCCTATAGCCCTACACGCTGGTCCCTACAAAGACGCAGTCACAGAGGATAATAACATGCCCTAGCTGCAACATAAGGAGGCTAGAACAACATGAAATAGGAGGACTGTTTTGGGGTCCGAATTGCCCTAATGGAGGCTGAGTATGCGATAGCCCTTAAGGGCTAAACACTGTTGGTTTAGGGCTTGTTCCAGGATGAAGGAGGGCCGAGTTCCCTTGCTAGAAGAGCCGCAACCATAGGACTGTTTTAAGGGCACTTTGGAAGGGTGAAGATCCATGGAAAGGCAGTCACAACCCTACACAATCTTGTAGGATGCCACAGTAATTACAGGCAAGCCGAGGTTGTTAAAGAGGGCTAGACTGCCTAGAACCATAGCAAGAAGGGTCAGCTTCCTAACAAAGGCCAACCACACTCCTTAACAATAGATCTACGCAAAATTGAAGGCTAGATATGGGACTGTAATGATGCCCTAACCAAGCCTACGTAGCAGCATAGGAGTGGACCTCGAACAGTGAGTTGAAGCATGCATTTTAGGTGCTTGGTGTGTTGGCAGCAAGGTTGATGGGACAGCGGTGCTAGTAGCAATGACGTTGTGCAGCAGTGGCACAATGGATCAGCAATGACATTCTGCAGCAGTGGCACAATGGGACAGCAATGACATTATGCAGCAATGGCACAATGGGACAACAGCAACAACAAGGTGACTAGTGCAGCAAGATACATGAAACAGTTGGGCTACATAGTGTTGCAAAGATGTATGGCACAGCAAGGTCACATGGTGGATAATATTGATGAAGCTTTATGGTTGGCTACAGCAGTTGATGCAACATGTTAGTATAGTGTTGCATAATGATTGAGTGTAGCCCGGTGATGAGAGCATGTGATGAAGAGCAGCTTAATGACAATGGTGCAACGTGATAATACTTTGCAATGTACATTGAGCACAGTGATGGGTACAGCCATGACTAGTGAAGCATGATGAGGGACAGCAGCAACAGCAAGGTGACTAATGCAGCAAGATACATGGAACAGCTGGGCTACATAGTGCTACAAAGATGCGTGGGACAGCAAGGTCACATGGTGGATAATATTGATGAAGCTTTATGGTTGGCTACAATAGTTGACGCAACATGTTAGTATAGTGTTGCATAATGATCAAGTGCAGCCCGGTGATGAGAGCATGTGATGAAGAGCAGCTTAATGACAGTGGTGCAGTGTGATGATACTTTGCACTATACATTGAGCACAATGATAGGTACAGCCATGACTAGTGAAGCATGATGAGATGCATCATAGTGATGATGGGTGCAACATGGTGCAGCACAGTGAGGTGCAGCATGATGATGAGGAGCAACGCAATGATAGGTGCAGCAAGGCGATGGAGAATCAATTGAAGCAATATGTCTTCAACTGAGTTTAGCTACCTCATGTATCATCTTCTTAGAGATGATCTATGCTCTTATTTAGATAAGTCAAAGTGTTGACTTCTGTTGTAAATTTACTATCTCTCTCTCTCTCTGCTGAACTATTGAAGAACATATAAGAAGAATTGATCA
>APFE031419714.1:180231-208470 GCA_000404065.3 Pinus taeda
GATCAAGGGTTTCCCCACATTGGGGTTTGTCCCTGGCTAGCGCCACATCTTGTGTCCTCTTGTCTTGGCTTGTCTTTTGCGATTTATGTTTATGTTCTATCTACAGTTTACTTTAATGAGCTAAATGTGAAAATTGAAATAAATTGCTCCAAGCATAGAACATACCTAAAATTAACATGGTATCAAAGCTGAGGAGAAGACAAAGCCCAAGCAAGAGTGAAAGAGCAATCACCAAAGACAGTTGGGAAAGGACAAAGGGAACAATGGATTCCTCATCCCTCTTCAAATTCACCAAGGGTGAAATCAAAGCAGAGAATATTATCAGAATGGCGTAGCGAAAGCTTCTGATGCCCCACCTAAAGATCAATGGGAAGTCTGAATCTAAGGGTAGAAGGAAAGGCAGATGACTTGGTTGAAATAAATCCGGCCATTATGTGAAGGAGTGTCTGAATGGTAGGGACACATCACTTGATCATGATAACAATCATTCCAGGGACATCTTCAATGATCAGAGGAATGACATGTAATGCAAGTCATTAAGGAAATGGTGGACTCTTCAAAGAAAGCAAGGAACCTTAGGTATGAAGAATGAAATATTGTTTTTGATAAGATAAAGAAGCGTTATCGCGTATTGGCCCTCTCCTTCAGACTCTTTGGGAATCTGGCTTAGTGATTGTAGTGCTTCAAGGCACTTCATCGGATAGAAGGGTGCTCTCTCTAATTTGGTAGAGATGGAAACAATTGTGGGATTATAGTTGGAGTCGATGCCACCTATCCCAAAAAGGGTGTAGGGAATGTTACCCCTCAATTGAATAAGGGTAACTCAATTCATTTACAGAATCTCTTTTATGTACCTGATCGCAAGAAGGACCTGGTGTCCATTTCGACAATGGAAAAGGTTTCAGGGTGACATTCATAGATGGAAAGCTACGTGTTTGAAAATAGAGATGCTTTTACTCATGGGTTTAGGGTTGGCAATTTGTATCAGGTTACAGGATGGTCCATTGGGGACCATGTCAGTTTACACATCTCATCTATATCACCGAAGGCCTACTTATGAGGCCCTACCCGATGTGGGTCAGATGGTGACTCGGATGCCTGAATTCAAGAAGAGCATGAAGGTACATGTCTGAGATGTACCGAAGGAAAAATCTTACAAGGGGGGCATTCCCCTCATATAGCAGGTCCACAGGCTTGGAACAACCCAAGGGGTTTGAGATTCATGATCGAGAATCTCATGTATGCAGGTGGAAGAAAGCCCTCTATGGCTTGAAGCAAAACACCCCGGGCATAGTATGAGAGAATTGATAGCTGTCTAATGAAGCTGAGATTCACTAGGAGTGAAGCCAATCCAAACCATTGCTTGAAGGTTGTGGATGATAGACCTCTCATACCGACACCTTGTAAGGACGACCTCTTTCTGACAAGTGCAGACCCTCTCATTTGGAGAAGTAAGAGGGAGTTGGATTCCGGATTTGGAATAGTGAATTGCAAGCCCATGACTACCTCAATGGAGCTTAACTTTCAAAAGTTATGTGGTAGTGATGTCGGACCAAATTTGGGAAATGCCTCTGAGTTCCATAAACTCATTCGCATTGATGTTCTCGGTGAACTTTTGTCCAGATATATGTTTTGCAGTTAGCATGGTAAGCTCATATATGGTTGAGCTTCACTGAATTGGTGCCAAGAATCTTCTGAGATACCTTTAGGGCACAATCTCTCATGGATTGAGATACACTGCGGGAAATATGAAGCTCAATGATTATTCGAATGTTGACTAGGCAGGCAGTGTGGAGGATCTCAAGAGCACTTGTGAGTGTTGATTCTCTTTGGGTTCTGTTCGATATCCTAGATGAGCAGGAAGCAGAAGACGGTTTCTTTGAGCACTGCTGAGACCGAATACAAAGCTATGACTATGATCTCATGTGAAGCTGCCTGTTTGTGGAAGCTCTTCAGTGAGTTGTTTATACACATGATGGATACCATCGTGATCTTCTGTGTCAACCAAGGGGGATTCAATTGTTGAGGAATCCCGTATTCTATGATTGCTCCAGCATATAGACATCAGATACTACCTTATCTGGGATATGGTATGTCAATGAGCGAGGAGGCTCCATCGCATTGAGACTGATGTACAGGTCGCAGACATTCTGTCAAAGCCCCGGGGAAAGGTCAAATTTGTGACTTTCCCGAATGACTTGGAGTCGTTGAGAGACCCTCTTATGAGGGTCCTGCATGATACATGCATTGAGCTCTGGGAGCTCCGGGGGGCTTGGTGTACTTCGTGGAGCAACAAGCAACCAAAGGCGACTCACCCTCCCCTAATGGTGCGCTGTGCACAGGGTGAATGGCTCAGCCTTCCCCTGTGATACCCCGTGGCGACTTAGGGACAGGATGAGTGGTTCTCCTGTCGAGGCATCCTACACATGCAGTCTGGGACTCATGGGAAGTACCTCTCATCTGGCCAATGAGTAGGGAAATGGGGTTAGGGACCATAGTAGTACTATCGATGGACGCATCGTTGTATCTACCATACTCCCTATGCTAGGATGACCTCCATTGATCTGGGATCAATATGAGTGGTTTTAGACACTCTCTTGTGATATTGATCTAGGACCAATGAAACTGACTTCGAGTCAATAAGAGTGGTATGACACACTCTCTTCATATGGAACTGACTTCGGGTCAGTAGAGAATGGTATGAGACATTCTCGATCAATTCTTCTTCTTCATGGTTCAGCAGAGCAGTGCAGGGCACTGATGGCAGAGATAGTACAGTCTGGCAGATGGATCAGAAGATGGAGTTCTCCCTAGTTGAGAGGGAGTGTTAAAAATGGCAACTAGGGCCAAACTCCATGTGGGTCATCTTATTTATGGCAGTTGATATTTTTCTTGGATCCCTCTCATCCAGGGGTAGGATTGATCTAAAGATCATCCAATTCTGATAAGTATTCATGGATTTATGATTTTATTTGTGTTATAAGGCAATTCGTCAAGGTCGGCCAACAACCAAATAAACCCCACATGTGCTCAATGTTTTAGTATAAAAGGAGATGACTTGAGAATCATTTCACACACACTTCTCTCTTGATTTTATCTCCACTTGTCTTGGGTTTTAGTGTGAGAGAAATCTAGGAGGAAGAAGCCCTAAACGTAGGAGGAAACAAGGATGCCCTAGCCGCAGTCTACCCTAACTAAGAGGACGCAATCAAGTTAGGAAGAAGAGAATCCCTAACGCCATCAAGCAAGACATCCCTAACATATACGCTAGTCTCTACGCAGTCCAAAAGGAGGCCTATAGCCCTATACGTTGATCCCTACAAAGACACAGTCAAGGAGGATAATAACATGCCCTAGCCGCAACCTAAGGAAGTTGGAACATCGTGGAATAGGAGGATTGTTTTGGGGTCCAAATTGCCCTAATGGAGGCTGAGTATGTGGTAGCCCTTACGGGCTAAACACTGTTGGTTTAGTGCCTGTTCCAAGGTGAAGGAGGGTCGAGTTCCCTTGTTGGAAGAGCCGCAACCATAGGACTGTTTTGAGGGCACTTTGGAGGGGTGAAGATCCATGGAAAGGCAGTTGCAATGCTACACAGTCTTGCTGTAGAATGCCGCAGTAATTACAGGCAGGCCGAGGTTGTTAAAGAGGCTATACTGCCCAGAACCACAGCAAGAAGGGTCGGCCTCCTAACAAAGGCCAACTGCACTCCTTAACAGCAAATCTGGGCAGAATTGAAGGTTGGATATGGGACTGTAATGATGCCCTAACCAGGCCTACGTAGCAGCATAGGAGTGGACCTCGAATACAGAGCTGAAGCATGCATTTTAGATGCTTGTGTGTTGGCAGCAAGGTTGATGGGACAGCAATGCTAGCAGCAATGACATTGTGTAGCAGTGGCACAATGGGTCAGCAATGACATTATGCAGCAATGGCACAATGGGACAGCAACAACAGCAAGGTGACTAGTGCAGCAAGATACATGGAACAGCTGGGCTATATAGTGTTGCATAATGATGAAGCTTTTTGGTTGGCTACAGTAGTTGATGCAACATGTTAGTATAGTGTTGCATAATGATCGAGTGCAGCCCGGTGATGAGAGCCTGTGGTGAAGAGCAACGTGATGATACTTTGCAGTATACATTGAGCACAATGATGGGTACATCCATGACTAATGAAGCATGACGAGATGCAGCATAGTGATGATGGGTACAGCATGGTGCAGCACAATGAGGTGCAGCATGATGATGAGGAGCAACACAATGACAGGTGCAGCAAGGCGATGGAGAATCAGTTGAAGCAGTATGTCTTCAACTAAGTTCAACTACCTCATGTATCATCTTCTTAGAGATGATCTATGCTCTTATTTAGATAATCCAAAGTGTTGACTTCTGTTGTAAATGTATTATCTCTCTCTCTCTGTTGAACTATTGAAGAACATATAAGAAGAATTGATCAAGGGTTTTTCCCCACATTGGGTTTTGTCCCTGGCTAGCGCCACATCTTGTGTCCTCTTGTCTTGGCTTGTCTTCTGCGATTTATGTTTATGTTCTATCTGTAGTTTAGTTTAATGAGCTAACTGTGAAAATTGAAATAAATTGCTCCAAGCATAGAACATACCTAAAATTAACACTGGCCAATTTTGAATGGTTAGTTTGTGGCTCTCTCATGGCCCTTTCTTTGTAAAATATATGTATGTCTTTAATATATTATTTAAAATATGAAGCATTTTATCGAGAAAAATAAAAAATAAAAATAAAAATAAAAAAATAAAAAACCAAAAAGTCATAATTTAACAAGAAAATAATCCAACTTCAGCGCTAGTTGCAATACAAAATGCTACCTATACCAATCATGTACAATAGGAGGAATACTTGGAAATGATTCTGACATTACAGAACAAGTTATCAAACCAATCATAACAAAAAATTAAATATCACTCAAGCCTTACAGGACAAGAGGACATACCAACATAAAAAACTCTTATAACCTTAACACAATCTGTATTATAATAGTACAAACCTTAGCAGCCTCTCCAAGTTGCCTAGACAAGTGATGGGAATCTTCAGAGACTACAGTTGCAGATTCTGCTGACATAGAAAACACACGAGCATGACTCTTCTCCATTTAGAGTTTTAAGCACAATAAAATATAAAGTGAAAGCAAATAAAATATATAATAAACAAGATATTCAATAATGAAACACCAGAAACAAACTTTTGTGCTAGGGCACACCACTTTAAGAACAAGAAGAGGCACACAACTATAGGTGTTATAACCAAAAAGCTGAGAGAGAACATTGCAAGAGCAAGCTTGAACAAAGGATTTGATCATGATGACATCAAAAAAATTGTAACATTCTACAAATTGGTCCTGGAAGTTATCTTAAAATTCTTAACAGTATACCATATGTCTTGATATTTATTCCTAAGTGCAGCAATTCCCTAGTTCAGCTTTCCATCTTTCCTGTAATTAATCCCAATAGTGAACAATGAACACAAGCTACATTTACCAAGTTGTAACTTGTAAATGATCAAAGTGGTGACTGGCACTCACTTTTATCAATTTCGAAATTAGCAAATTCTAGTAAGAATCATATCGCAACACCCATTTTCAACATTGCACACTGCTTAGGCAAAACAAAGACAACCAATGTGGCAAAAGTAAATACTAAGAACCCAACAGTAACATCACTTTATATCATCAATTATGGTCCGAGCAACACAACAACAACAGGCTACAGTAACCCTCATTTTTTGCCAAGATACTATAAACCCCCAATACAACTTGCCTACTTGCCTCAAATGCAAACTAGGCCCAATTCAAGCCCACCTAAAGCAGTCTAAGGTTTCATAAATAAAAATGGAGACTAGAATTTGAAAAAAGGAAGAAAAAGACATTTACAACCAAACACACCCTCCAAAAATGAGAGTCTAATCATAAAAGGAACTACTTGGGATTTTCTACATTTTCACTGCATTCTATTCATAAAGCTAGAGCTACTGGAAGCAATTTACAATAAGGTCGTGTGGTTTTCTTGCATGTGGTATTTGTAGGAAGTGATTTTCCACTCATATTAGCACTCTCCTTTTCCCAGGGAAAATCTTGTGGGAAAATATTTGTACACAAAATCACTCATAAAAACCCCACAAACCTTAAGGAGGATGTGGTGCCTATAGGTTCTAGTGAAACCTCTCAATTTCTTTCTAATCAATGTTTGATCATTGAGAAAGCAGCCTCCATCACTATTATTTCCCTCTGTCAAGAGGCCCTAGAACAAACAGAATTGTATTTGGACCTTCACTTAATATATGGGTTAAACGCGCTCTAGGCTCAACTATCAGAGCTACAACGGAATTCCCAATCCTGGAAACTCCTCAAAATAGAAGCTTATATCCATCTTTTTGCTCATGGCATTTCATGGTAGAGTTTGACTCTACATAGGAGCCAAACCTTGGTTATCAGGATATTAGCTTATGCATGAAACCCTAAGTCCCCTCATTTGGGCTCTCTTCTAAATCTCTATCTTCCCAACCAGCCCCCTGCATTTTGAGATCATAACTCCCTATCACCCATTGAAAACACTCTATGGAAAATTTATTTATGCTCCCCAAGAACTAATATTACAACCTATGCAACGTTATATGTCAAAATGGACCTCATAAAAGGTCTAGAGTACTCTCTTTGAAGATCACTGGCATCATATGGAAGCAAAGGTCTAGGGTACTCTCTTTGAAGATTACTGGCATCATATGGAAGCAAAAATTAGTCTATGAAAGTTTAACTTTTAGAGATCCCTCAAAGGAAGGTAACTAGATGAATAAACCTATAATTACCTCCCCAAAGCAGGATGTGTTAATATACCCACCTTCAAAGGGGGTATATGCAAGACAAAACATTGGACTAGAGTAAGAAAGTACAGAAGCATGCCTGTCGATGATCTTGAAGAGTGAGAGTCAATCTGACCCAATAGAATATGGAATTAAGTAGCCAGGGAAAAAAAACAACAAGTATCTCTATATGTATCTTTGATAAGAAAGGGGAAAGGTTAATGCTTTGATTGTTTGATTGAATTATAAATGTATAAAAGGTTTGGACTATAGAGGGCTAACATGAAACTTGACAATCAATCAATAGTATTGATTGTTTAATTGAATTATAAAGGTATAAAAGGTTTGGACTATAGAGGGCCAACATCAAACTAGACAATCAATCAACAGATTTTAGGAGGGATATGCAGAGCATGGTCTTGAGGATCAAGCACTACTCCTTTATTGGCAACTGCGGCAATCCAGCATGAAACTCAATTGCTCCATATTTGCCACCATTCTTAGTGTATGTTGTGGTATAGCAGCACTAAAACAATGCAAATTGGTACATGCCCACATGGTTAAATGTTGTTTATATGAGGAAGATGTGATTTTAGGTAGCAAACATAACATTAATGGAAAATGTGGAACATAGAGGATGCACAATGTTTGAGAAAATGGTGGAAAGAAATGTCATTTTTGGGAATACGACGATCAATGGATTTGGAAAGCATGAGCAAGCAAACGAGACTCCACAACTTGGAGGAGACACCTGCCTTCATCAATAAACTACTGGCATGAGTAGAACTAGGCACAGATGTGTGGGGAACCTTGCTCAGTCCTTGTAGAGTCCACAAGGACATCAAACTAGGAAATCTTGTTGCCCAACATCAATGTTTGTGAAATACCCAAAACAACAAAACATATGTCACATTGTATGGCATGTATACTGTAGCTGGCATATGGGATAATGCAGTAAAGGTAGTAAAAATGATTAAATACAAAATTAAAAATTAAGAAAAAAAAAAAAGCAAACAAAACAAAATTTAAAAAAAAAAAAAAAAAAAAACAGGATGTAGCTAGATAGAAGTGAGTAACAAAGTGCATTCTTTTGTCGTGACACATCACATCCACAAACTGGAGAATTTCTATGTTGGATGTTATGGCTGGGCTGATGAAGGACACATTTATTTGCATAATATAAATGCACAAAAAGCAGTGAGTTACTAACATATTGTTCAAACATGACCGATGAGATAGCACCAAGCTCAATAAGTTTGTTGTATGGAAACATTTCAGAACCAGTGACATCATGTGATCATGAAGTATTTTGGAAAAATTATCCATCCATGGAGTTTGGGCAGATAAACTTGATTCATAGGCATCTACATTTACAGGAAAAAAACGGCAACCTACTCCAAATACATATCTTTAAATGGCTTAGCATAGATTTGCAACATACATGCTCAGTCGAAGCAAAGAAAGCACAAGACTTAAGGTTGTCACAAAGAAGCATGGAACTTGTTTCTAGTCCCAATGCCATCTTTGGACTGTAAACCAAACCCACAAACAAAAGATTTCCCTTTTGAAACAAAGACCAACTCCGAAATATTTATGTAAATCTTAAAATCTTCTTCCTTTTCAAGCATGAATGCTCCTTTCCTGCCTTCCGTAAAGCCAAGTGACAACTTGTTGTATAGTTCAAGTCCTCTAGCCAACAACATTGATGTGTCTAAGTGAGATTAAGGACCTTCTATTGATTCTAGCTTTCAGCCAAAAGGAAACTCTGAAAAGTTTTTTTTGCAAGTCAACTTGAGTGGGATAGGCTTATTGAGTTAACACTTGTGTTCAAACTCACTAAATTGCATCAAAACTTCACATGCCTATATTACCGACGTAATGGATAGTAGCAAGAGAGGTTGAAGTTTTTTTCACCATTTACCATTTTACTTAATATTTTGAACTGCATGTGGGAGTTTTCAATTGTCAACGAGTTTGGAGTGCATTTGTAGAGCAAAGATGTATTTTCCTAACAAAAAAAAAAAGTTTCGACCATTTTGAGACCAAAAGGTTGTTAGGATGTGGTACATAGATTTAGCATCAAAGGCTATATTCTCTAAGAGTAATATTTTTTTCACTGAAACCATATACACAGATAGATTCAACATCAAAGGAGCCCTAGTATACACTATTGTAAGGACGCTTATATTGAAATGTTGTTCCAGACCTGATAATGTTAATACAAATATTATAAACTCCATGATCAGGTCATGGTGGAGCTGTTGTTGCTTGGACTTGCAGAGTGGAGGATATATTAAGCATAAAGCTGGGAAATTTATATCAGTTTATGTTATTACCAAAATACATGAGCAAGCCAAATTTCATACTATTTATGAGATAGTTTCAAACACTTTATGATGAAGTTCCACATAACGGCTAGCACTTACGAAATTCAATGCATTTTTCCAACATGTTTGTAGTCTTGTATCTAGGCCGGAAATGATTACAAATTGGGTTATCTTCATAGGAAAAGATTTAGGAATAGACCTTACAACCTATTTTTCCATCAGAACAAGTGATAGCTACAGTAAATGATCATACCATACTAGTTAAGATACAATGATTATATTAATGGCCAATGAATGACCACAAGAGTAGGTCAATGAGACTCAATGTGTAAGGTAACATTGATGTGTCTAAGTGAGATTAAGGACCTTCTATTGATTCTAGCTTTCAGCGAAAAAGAAACTCGACAAGTTTTTTTCGCAAGTCAACTTGATTTATGGGATAGTCTTATTGAGTTAACACTTGTGTTCAAATTCACTAAATTGCATCAAAACCTCACATGCCTATATTACCAACCTAATGGGTAGTAGCAAGATGGGTAGAAGTTTTTTCACCATTTACCATTTTACTTAATGTTTTGAACTGCATGTGGGAGTTTTCAATTTTCAAAGGATTTGGAGTACATTTGTAGAGCAAAGATGAATTTTGCAGGGAAAAAAAAGTTTCAACCATTTTGAGACCAAAAGGTTGCTAGGATATGGTAAATAGATTTAGCATCAAAGGCTACGTTCTCTAAGAGTAGTATATTTTTCATTGGAGCCATATACACAGATAGATTCAGCATCAAAGGAGCCCTAGTATATAATATTAGGACACTTATATTGAAATGTTGTTGCAGCCCTGATAATGTTACTGGAAATATGATAAACTCCATGATCAGGTCATAGTGGAGTTATTGTTGCTTGGACTTGCAAAGTGAAGGATATATTAAGCATAAAGCTGGGAAGTTTATATCAGTTTATGTTATTACCAAAATACATGAGCAAGCCAAATTTAATGTTATTTATGAGATAGTTTCAAACATTTTATGATGAAGTTCCACATAACAGCTAGCACTTACGAAATTCAAGGCATTTTTCCATCATGTTTGCAGTCTTGTATTCTTGTATTTAGGCCAGAAATGGTTACAAATTGGGTTATCATAGGCAAAGATTTAGGAATAGACCTTACAACCTATTTTTCCATCACAACAAGTGATAGCAATAGGAAATGATCATAACATACTAGCTAAGATACAATAATTATGTTAATGGCCAATGAATGACCACAAGAGTAGGTCAATGAGACTCAATGTGTTAGGTAACATTGATGTGTCTAAGTGAGATTAAGGACCTTCTATTGATTCTAGCTTTCAGCAAAAAAGAAACTCGGACAAGCTTTTTTCGCAAGCCAACTTGAGTCATGGGATAGGCTTATTGAGTTAACACTTGTGTTCAAATTCACTAAATTGCATCAAAACTTCACATGCCTATATTACCAACTTAATGGGTAGTGGCAATATAGGTTGAATTTGTTTCACCATTTACCCTTTACTTAATGTTTTGAGGTGCATGTGGGCATTTTCAATTGTCAAAGGGTAGTGGCAAGACAGGTTGAATTTTTTTCACCATTTACCATTTTACTCGATGTTTTGAAGTGCATGTGGGAATTTTCAATTGTCAAAGGATTTGGAGTGCAATTGTAGAGCAAAAACGTATTTTGTGGGAAAAAAAAAATCAACCATTTTGAGACCAAAAGGTTGCTAGGATGTAGTAAATAGTTTTAGCATCAAAGGCTATATCTCTAAGAGTAGTATATTTTTCATTGGATCCATATACACAGATAGATTCAGCATCAAAGGAGCCCTATTATATAATATTAGAAGGATGCCTATATTGAAATGTTGTTGCAGCCCTGATAATGTTACTAGAAATATTATAAACTCCATGGGAAGTTTATATCAGTTTATGTTATTACCAGAAATATTATAAACTCCATGATCAACTCCATGATCAGATCATGGAGTTGCTGTTGCTTGGACTTGCTGAGTGAAGGATATATTAAGCTTAAATCTGGGAAGTTTATATCTGTTTATGTTATTACAAAATACATGAGCAAGCCAAATTTAATGTTATTTATGAGATAGTTTCAAACATTTCATGATGAAATTCCACAAAACAGCTAGCATTTACGAAGTTCAAGGCATTTTTCCAGCATGTTTGTAGTCTTGTATCTAAGGCCAGAAATGATTACAAATTGTGTTATCTTCATAGGCAAAGTTTGAAATTCCACAAAACGGCTAGCATTTACGAAGTTCAAGGCATTTTTCCCGCATGTTTGTAGTCTTGTATCTAAAGCTTGTAGTCTTGTATCTAAAGCCAGAAATGATTACAAATTGTGTTATCTTCTTAGGCAAAGTCTTAGGAATAGACCTTACAAACTATTTTTCCATCAGAACAAGTGATAGCTACAAGAAATTATCATACTATACTAGATAAGATACGATAATTATATTAATGGCCAATGAACGACCACAAGGGTAGGTCAATGGGGCTCAATGTGTAAGGTAACTCCAGAGGAGTCCTTAAGATACGTCTTACAATATTAAAAAAAATGGAACAGTTGATGCAACACAAAAGCTTGCCATCAACATGTCAAAATATGGGAAAGAAGAGTTACAGAGTTGGAAGTTTGGCAACAATCCAATTCTATTGTACTTGATTACCTATCATGAACTCACTTCAGAGAGTCGTTATTTCATGTCAACATACTCAATGCTTCTAAAATAGAAGAAGCAATTCAAAATTCACTCTCAAACCTTAAAACCTTAAAACATTATTAAGCAAATGCATTTAAGGGATCATAACAAATTCAAGGTAGTTGATCATTGAACTTACCTTTGAACCGTCGGCACTACACTGTTTGATACTTTTACCGCAGCACTGATATGGACATTGGATCTCTACAGCCTCCCTTAGCTGGACAAATTCAACTGAAGACTTCCCACAGCTGGACAAATTCAAATGAAGACTTCCCACAGACCAACCACTATCCCGAACCTGAAAAACAAACCGCTGGGTTATCTGTTCTAAGTTCGAGTTGGGTTTCTATTTCTAGATGCAATATAGTTATGGAAGTGCAGTGAAAGGATTTTGAAATTAGAGTAAAAAGATCATTTCAGAATTTAGGTTCTATATATCAACAATGCAGTGGAATTTCCTATAAAACTTGCCGCTCTATAGAGAGGTAATGGCACAAGCAAGCCGTCGAACATGCGGTATTGGGAGGCAAAGAGGTGGGGCTGTAAGAATTCCATGGCCATTCTATTTATTTCTTGGTTGCTCGCGCCTCCTACTCTCGCGGTAATACGAATTCCTATAAGCTCTGTTCACAAAATCAAAACCGATATTAAAATCATATGACCGATGAAAATAACGGGACTTACAAAAACTGCTGAAAAGGGGGGAAATAGAGAACGTAGATTGTAATTAAAGTACTGAATTCAAGAATTCGCTTACAGGTCTTCGAGGAACATGACGGAAGAGATGAGCAGCCTAGGGACGTTCACAGACGTAATGCGGAATTGCGGAAGGAATTGAATGAGGCGGTCGATGTAGGCATAGGTTAACATACTTCAAAATTCTGCCCAGTCCTCTCTAGATGCCGCTCTATAGAGGCACCTGCACACCGTAGAACACGCGGTATTGGGAGGAAAGAGGTGGGGCTGTAAGAAATCCATCTCCATTCTATTTATTTATTCGCTGCTGACGCCTCCTACCCTCGCGTAATACGAATTCCTATCATTTTTGTTCACAAAATCAAAACCGATATTAAAATCTAGAGACTGATAAAATTAATGGGATTTATAAAAACTGCTGAAAAACAGGAAATAGAGAACATAAATGGTAATTAAAGTATTGAATTCGAGAATTCGCTTACAGGTGTTCGAGGAACTTGGAGGCGACCATGACAATGGGGATGAGCAGCCTGTGGACGTTCACATAATTGCTGATGGAATTGAATGAGGCGGTCGATTTCGCACCTGCCTCTCCTCTGTAACATCCCCTGCACACCGTAGAACACGCGAAATTGGGAGGCAAAGAGGTGGGGCTGTAAGAAATCCATCTCCATTCTATTTATTTCTTCGCTACTCACTACTCCTACCCTAGCGCAATACGAATTACTATCATTTTTGTTCACAAAATCAAAACCGATATTAAAATCTAAAGACTGATGAAACTAATGGGATTCATAACAACTGCTGAAGAACAGGAAATAGAGAACGTAGATGGTAATTAAAGTGTTGAATTCGAGTATTCGCTTACAGGTTTTCGACGAACTTGGAGGCAACCATGACGGTGGGGATCAGCAGCCTGTGGACGTTCACAGACGCAATGCAGAATTGCTGATGGAATTGAATGAGGCGGTCGATTCCGCCCTATAGAGATGTCTGGCACCTGCCTCTCCTCTGTAACATCCCCTTTAGAGCAGCATTTGACTTACTTACCAAGATATATAGAATGCTAAGGGAACTGCCCTGCAAGTGGAGCAGTTCTCCCGCTGTCCGAATCCCTTCCTGTTATGGCATAAAAGCCAAAGGTTGAGAAGAACAGTGGGTAGATGCATATTTTAGCGCACAACAAAAGCAACCCCTGTTCCAAATGTGCCATATCACGATAAAACAGAACTAAAAAGCTCGACAAAATGCAAATTTAGAACTTCAATTTAATCCGATCTTTTAAGTAATCATTGAAGATTATTTTTCAAGGCGCAACAAAAAACACAAAAACACCCGTTCCAAAAGTGCCAGGTCACGATAGAACAGAACTAAAGAGCTCGACAAAATTCAAATTTAAAACTTCAACTTAATCCCATCTTTTAATCTGATCTTTTAAGTCATCATTAATAGTTTAATCCAATCTTTTAAGTAAAGATTAATTTTTACCGCACAACAAAAGCAACCTCTCTTCCAGATGTGTCGTAAAACAGAGCTAAAAAGCTCCACAAAATTTAAATTCAACTTAAATTTAATTTTATCTTTTAATCCCTTGCAAAGAAATTATTAACATCTTAATTCAATTTTTCTAAAATAAAGATTAATATTTTGAATTCATGGTGTTTTTGTTTCAGGGAGAAACATTTAAAGGGTGTCTATTTGCTAACATTTTTAATAGTTTAAAGTCACTTTATGTGCAATTGTAGGATAACTAATTAGTATATATAATGGACATGAGAATTATAGTTGTGTTTGTATGTAGTCAATTAACTAGCTTAGACTCATCATATGGACATGAGAATTATAGTTGTTTTGGTATGTAGTCAATTAACTAGCTTAGATTCATCTTAACTCGTGACCTACCAAGATGAAAGAGATCAAATCTCTCTCTTGAGGTGCAAATCTCTTATAGAGTGAAAAGAGATGTGATCCCTCTTGGTGCATGGTAGGTCAAGAATTAAGATGGATCTAGGCTTGTTTAATTATTTCTCTTTACATAAACCACATTAGAGAAGAACACCATAAGGAAAAACCTTGGGTTAGCAATACCATGGGGAAAAACATGGGTTGGAGAATTTTATGTTTTTAATTTTTTATTTGTGTTTTATTTTATAGGTCATTTGCTACCCCATAAAGAAATTGTAATTAGTCAGCCACTAGGTATAGGTACCATATCAAGGTAAAAGTAGGGAAGAAACAACTTATGCTCGTGCCAACGAATATTATGCCCCTGCTCTGGATCATCGATGTTCATTTATCTTTACTAAACCCTAGGGAAAACCAGGTAGTCAAGGCAAGGTCTTGAAAACCTAGGTTGCTATGTTTAGACTAAACTAGGAACAAACTCTATTGAAAGAGTATTAGTGGCTGATGAGGTTCGTTCAGGAGGCTACATTGACTTTTGAGTCTTCCTCTATATCTTGTTGATTAAATAGCTCTCCCATTACCAAAGCTCTAGTTATCGCTTTCATCAAAGTATAGTGAATAAACAACATCAGTCATAGTCCTACTAATCAAACCATCATCAGAAGTTATTGCTTACTAAATCAACTTCAAGCAAGTAGGCGCTACAGTAAATAAACAACATCATTTAAGTTAGGTGCGCCATAAATAACGTTGTTTTACATACCAAAAAAAAAAAAGTCAAATTAAACAAAAAAAGAAAGCTTGCAGGGTATTTTCCCTTCTCTCAAATAAATAATACCTTGTCCTCAATAAGAACCAAAAGGATATTTATTCATGCGTGGATCTTTATGAATCATAGACGCTTAGATATTCATTAGCATGGAAATCCCATAGAATATATGAATTACACATAGGCCATAGATAGAGGATATTAGCATGGAAGGCCTAAAAGAAGGATAATTTAGATAAACAATAGGAGTGGTAGCATGCCCTGAGTCTAAGTCCAGTATCTTAGTGACATAAATAATGTTAAAGAAGAATAAGTTAGGGAAATAAATGAGAAAATATTGATGGATCCATCCTCATGGTTTTAGGATGTACCACATTGTACTGCCCCACGTCACTTGAATCAAAGGCAAAGTTAAGAGAAATATTTTTCCGTGACCACAAAGATCATACTCTAAACTATCAAGAAAGGGAAAAACGATTAGACTTCAAAGGAACACCCTCATCTATGACAAGATAGAGACAATTTGCAATAGAGGTTCAGGTGTATCTATATTTATGGGCTCACTTTATTGCTACTCTAGTGGGTATACAAACTGGCATATGGATACGAGTAATGTTCATACTAAGGGTCACTAAAGAAATAATAATGCTAGATTTATCATTCTTAGGGGCCTAAACTGTACAATTTGCATAAGGATCTAGATCTCCAGGAACAATGTAAACATGTCCTTAAAGTCAAAACTTGACACATAGAGCATGTATGAGTCATTGAATTCCTCTACTATTTTGAAAATTGAAGTGTACACATGTACACAGTCTCTCAGAGCACACATGCATACCAAACAGAGTATCTACAAGCAATCCTACCTCCACCTCATAGAGAACACAAACACCAAACAAATGATACATAGACGTAGAAAAATGCAAACTGAACAACATAAACTACATGGGACCAAACTCATCCAGACATAACATGAAGCTCCAAATATACAAATAAAACGAGACTAAATAGACCACAACACAATATCCCTAAGAGGAGAGGAGGAGAGGCAAGGGAATGCCAATGCCATTGGGAATTCAAAAATGAAATTAATCAGAAGAGTCAAGATCCCTTATTCATTGCAATACCTTTCAATACCAATGCCACCTTTAGCATTTGATACATACTACAAATTATCTCTCTGGAACTACTAATTGATCTATCAAATATTGTCAATTTTGTTCCCATCAAAGGGATGAGATTGTAGTATGTGAAAAATATTCCTCTTCAAATGGAGGACGATGTGGTCAAAGTTATATCTAAACAATAAAAGCACAATCCACGTTAGCTAAACAACAAAAGCACAATCCACGTTAGCTAAACAACAAAAGCACAATCCATGCCATCTAAGATACACAATCCACTTCATCTTAGTGAACATAGAATCCATCAATTGATTACCATCTTGATACTAAAATCAAAATCCACCAATCCTTTATCATCTTGTCACTAAATTTCTTAAAATAAACAATTAGCTTTTAAAGAAATAAGAGCCATGACCCTTTTTCCCTTCATAATACATATCCTAAAAGCGGGGAGGGAGAGCCTAAGAGAGTTGGGCTAGAAAAAAAAGTTAAAATTAATTTAATAGTTAGATTTAAAATATATTATTGATATCTATAAAGGTTATGTCAAATTTTGATGATAGGTTTGGTGTTAGTAGTTCTTAATGAATTAATCAAGAATTGCAACAAAGTGAGATTCAATGGATGTCATTATATGTTCTAATTTTTATAGTTTCAATTTTCCTTCTCATTTATTGCTGTGTCATGTCTGCAACATTTGGAAGAATTTGATAGCATCCGCACTCACAAATATCATCCTTCCCAAACAATGCTTCCATCGACTTTGACTAAAGACACATAGCTTATCAAGGGAGAATATAAGCATAGATTCCATGCATACTAATATATAAAAACAATAGCAAGTAGTGTACATCATATAGAGGAAATGCTTTAAAATACAACTGCCTTGAGGTATTGTCTTGTAGATGGATCTTAGTTTAATCTCACGCATGTGTGGGTGTGTACACTATTTTAAGTGTCTTTTGGGCTCAAGTTGTGGGGTTTGGTTTCATGAAACAGGATTTTTTTATTTTGTATGTAGAGAGCCTTGAACACCATGGTCATGCAAACTATCCATATGGCGAGAATATGGGTCAATTTGGAGATAGGAGGAGTAGGACAATGTTGTAGGTTTTAACCCCGTACAAAAATTACCTGCATACGAATTCTAAAACACAAAAAATAAACAATGTGAGAGAATAACACATCAAACACATATACACAGAGATTTTCCCATGGATCCCAAAACCGGGATTACCAGCTTGATTTTTCATTATATTCCTTTCAATGTTACAATACATATATATACATGCCAAAGCATCCAATACCATGGACCGAAAACCATCACGTCAAAAAAAACATGTGCGAAAATCATGCACAAAACCATAGGTGGGTCCGCCCAACCTAACATAGGGTCCAAAACCAAAATTTTCCATGGCGCTGCCCCGGACCCCATAAAGTGGGGTTACGAGTACCCCTCAAAACCCCTGTGACCCCCTCCCCCCCCCCCCCCCCCCTCTAACCCCCCGGTTAACTACGTGGGCTAGTCGTGGAAAGAATATAACACAACCCAACAAATGTGAGGAGGAATCATCCTATGTCAAAGAAACACAATTTGGTGACAATAACTTCCCCTTCATCCCACTAGACTTTGCAAGGGTTTGTTATCTCTCCCTATTGATTAAGCATTCTCTCAATTGGAACAATGTATTTTCATTACGATGCAAATTCTCTTCCCAACTCTAGTTGAAGGAAGCAACATTATAATATAGTACGGTGACCTACTTTGCATAGACAAACTTTAGGGTCTTCACTACATTCTCATTTGACTAAGGACTAACCTAGGTAGACTTCATTGAATTTGAACAATAGTCTATGTTATAAATTGAAAATAATAATTCCTATGTATTTTAGTCATTGGGTTATTACTTTAGCTAATCATGATGGTTGTAGAGGTTCTTCAAAGGATCAAAATTTAAAAATTGATCTCCATGTTTCCAAAAGTCAATGTGAAAAAATGAATTATGACAAATTGTAATGAAATTTCCTCTTGGAAATGTAACTAGGTTTAGTCTTCATAATCATCATTTTACTTGTCTCATTATATTTTCGTGTAAAAGCAAAAGAAGAAAAAAAATAATTATTATTATTGTTAGTTAATGCATGTTCTTCATGTCCGCATGGGGTAGCTCAAGCGGCAATGGCCGTGGAAATGAAGTCTCACCGAACCGGAAGTCTTGGGTTCAAATCTTGGGCTACCCTTCCCCCATAGTGGGGTATATAATGGACATGAAAATTGGAGAGTCCTACCAAAGCTTACAAAAAAAAAACAAAACAAAACAAAAAACAAAACAAAACAAAACAAAAAAACAAAACATGTTCTTCATGATTTTAGGGTTAATTGAGTCAATAAGAAAATTTGTCATGAGTCAAAGTCCCATTTGGACTATTTGTAAGAAAATAAAATTTTTATTTTGAGTCAAAAGAGACTATTTTTGTCACCACAAGACCAAGTTGGCCCTCAAGATGGACAAGTTGACCAGCCCATGAGATGTGTCTCTTCATATGGTCGAACAACTATATATTGGTAACTATGCTCCACATTTTGGCAACTAATTTGATTTATGTGCAAGCAATAAGAAGAAAATTAGCTAAGTAAAAAAGAGAGAGAGAACAAAATCAAAAGAAAGAAAAAGCTTTGTTTTTTGTCCTAATTTTCCACATGTGCAAGATTTTTTGTGGTATTTCAAAGCTAGTATAAGGTCAAAATTACAAGGCCTGAAATTTCAAGAAAAGGCCAAAATTTTAGTAAGTGACCAGGATTCAGAGATTTGAACAACATTGACTTTTGTTGACTATGATTTGTTGAAGATGACATGAAGGAGGGTTGACTTGGGTCAATGTGGAAGTCTTGGTCTTGGTCTTGGGACTTGGATATCTGACTTTGATCTAATTTTATAAGAAGAGGTTATTTTTGGGTTTTCCCCTTTGTGGGATTTTTGCCTTGGCTTGGAGCTTAATTTCTTGTGTACTTATCTCTTGTGATCTTCATGTTTTTGTACTTTTTGGTAATTTATTGATGAAAGAAGAAAACATTAAAATCTAATAAAGAAACCATGAAATTCACAAGTAATTATCAAGTAAGAGAAACCAACCCTAATCTACATGCACAATGATTTCTTAACATGGTATCATAGCTAAGGTGAAGGGAGCCAAGTAGTTTGAAGATCACTTCCAGTTGGCTTATTTGAAAACAAAGCAATCTCAATCATCTTTTTTGAGTTGAAGTCTGAATTCTAATCTTTGTGGGAAACCAAAATTATACCTTTGTGATACCTGAAGCTGACCTTTATAATACAAGAACAGAAAACCAAATAAGTTGAAGAAGGATATCTTCTTACCCATCCCTATGGAGAAGCTCGAATTGTTCTCTCAATTAATAGACCAGAAGTTTGAGGTCCAAGTTTATATACTACGAATCAACAAATCTAAATGTATTACCTCAATGAAAAAAAACAAGTGTCTGAGCATACTATACAAGTTCGAATTTATTTTTCTCTATGAAAAATCCAAGTTATGTATATACATTTGTATATACGTTTGTGTCATATACCGAATATATATTCTCTATAGAATCTAAAGCAAGTCCAAATTTGTCACCACTATGAAAGAAACCAGTAACAATTTCAAGTCCATGTAAGAGTGACTAGAAGTCTATGTTATAAGAAAGGAGGTTGAAATCATATTCAAAACAAAACCCTGATTTGTTATGCTTCGTTGAGGTTATAAGCTACATTTTTTGGAACCAAAGACTAGCACGTGATTATGTATAGAAGAATAAGATGATTCATCTCCCAACTTATGTGAAGGAAATTTATTTTTGTTCATTAAAAGGATCAATATATTTTGGAAGTTGAACGAAACATGGAAGAATACCTTATATCTATGACATGTGACCTGAAGCATCAAGTTTTACATGACAACAAATTTGATGAAACATATAATTGGGAAAATTATTTACAATAAGAAGCATACATTTGAACATGTTATGCACAGGTGCTTCACTGGTGGAGCAATACCATACCACGTGCATTCATTTTGGGGGATATATATTGAGGAAAATTTGACATAATATATTGAGCATATAATAGGGGGTAAAGGGTTTTTTTATTGTCAGGTATAAAAAATATAACTCAAACTTAATGAAAATATGTAAAGGGGTATAAAAAAATGTTAATGAAAAAATTATTACTTACAATATCTAGTGAAAGTAGGGGATTTTTAAATTGGGAAGGTGTATTGGGTTCATATTGATAGGGGTTAAGTAATGTGATTTTTAGAGGTATTTTCCAATATGTAGTCAAATTAAGTGTATTGTTTAGTATGCCACGAGCACATGTGCTATGTCCTAGGTTCATTGAGTGAAGCCCCCGTGCTATGATGGTGGCATTCAAAACTTCAATGACATCAGAGCTATGTGACATATGCTTCTCTTTATACAACTCTACAAAAGGAATACTACCTATTATCTGAAGATGAATTCTTCACTATGTGATCTAATATATATATATATTATATATATATATATATATATATATATATATATATATTATATATATATATATATATGGATGCAAAGCCCTAAAATTTTGTGTGTTTGAGATATAACAGACAAAGTAGAATAAGAATTTTTTATTTCCACGATACTTGCAATGGACAAGACTTATTAAGGACAAAATTTAAGACATGTAACCTTCTTATGATATAGATCATCCTTGAAGTTATAAACGGAGACATTAAGGAGTATACTTATCAATGTAAGAAGCAATCTTATATCTTTCTGAAGCAAAGATCGAGATAAATGAATCCCAGAAGTACAAGTATGAGAAGTTTCTACAAAGGACCTACGACATCAATGAAGCCAAAACATTGCCAACAACTCAAAGAAATATGACATCTTGTAGTACAGAAGAAATCTTTCTTAAAGACCACATATTTCCAGAATTCATGACTAGTACCCTAGTTTGAAGACCGAGAGCTCTATGTAAGAACTATATGAAGCTTAACTCTGTATATGTAACAGAAAGTACCATTACAAGATATGTGAAGCATTAGTACATAAATTTTCCACACTACCAAGACCCCTGTACATACTAGAAGAATGAAACACACCAAGAAGTGGACCTATATTAAAGCTTGAAAGATGAAGGACACTGCAAATAGCCCAAGGAAATATATGTGGTTCATATTTGAGGAGTGAGATCAATATGAAGATCTGGTTGTAGAAGTAAATTGGATGAGAAGACCAATTTTGCAAATAGTCTCGAGGAGATTCATTATAATACCATACTTGAAAGACTACAAGGACAAACATGTATTAGAGATATTTATAATCTTTACAATGATCTATGCCAACTATATCATATATAATGTTGAGTCTTTGAGATCGTGAGTAGGCTAACATAGAAAAATGGACATATAAAAATTGTTGATATGTTATCATACCAAGTAATTCATTGCTGAAGTCTAGGTCATGACAATGGTTATTTGATAAATAGTAAAAGGGTTTGCATAAAAATATATATTAGAGACTGTGACATACAATAGGTTGCTAACATGCATGTGAACATTAGATGGGTAAAAGACATGTTAACAGTATCTTTAGGGTTTTGAAGATAACAACATACCTGTAGAGTTTTGTAGTTCTTGAATAATGAAGAATCTAGGGCTTGTAAACCCTAGCAAAAGTCTGAATTAGAAAAAGCTAACTAATTTTTATGTTGTAAAAAAAAGAGGAAAATATAGTTCTTGAGAATGACAGGAATAACATCATGCTTATGTAAGGGAAAGATGAAAAAGTTCAAGATTAAGAGGGAGCTAACTCTCCACAGAAGGATAAGTATTATATACCTACTTTCTCCAATTATTACTATTGCCATTTTGTCTATGCACTTTACCTTTTTTTCTTTCATAGTCTTCAATAAAGGTTGCAAGTCGAGACAAGATCTATCTAAGCTTGACCAACATATGGAAGATTTTGAAGAACATAGAAAAGCATGAAGATGAAAAGAGAGTATGCATCAAAAGGAAGTCAATTAGATGGTAGCCTGAAAACAAGATTTAAATGGGAAGAAGTTTACCGGTCTTAGATGGAAAGAGGAAGTTGCTAGATCCTGAATAAAATACAATACTACTTGAAGTTTAGCAATAAGTTTATGATCAAAAGAGAAGATGACAGATCAATTACATGACCCTTTGGTAAGAAATTGAAGAGATATGATATCATTACATTGGAAATTGATTGAGGAACACATTGTTTGACAATACTAATGTTATGATGATTGAAAGTTGATATAATCTCTTTGAAGAGCATGAAAGCAGAACCCTATTATGAAGAAAGAAGACGTGAAGGCTTGAGCAATCAATTGTGAAGAAGTTTTTGCTCCATAAAACGTTTGATGAACTATTTTGAAGATATATGAAGATTGATAAAGATCCATGAAGATCAAAGCTCGATATGATGAGATGTGAGATAGAAGATCTCCGCAGAATAACAACTACCTAATGAATGAGGCAAGATGAGGCTCGCGGTTATGTCTCCCTAGTTGAGAGGGTGTAAGGATCTCCTCCCTGGTTGAAAGGGAGTGATGGTAGACAACTATATTCTCCATGTGTCATGCATTATGGCTAGGACTAACAGTTGTAATTCTAGTGAAGGCACTGGTAGGGAGAATGGAGGATTGGATAAGCGTATGGGATCAATAATCCTTAAGGAATGGTATCCAAGATAGTAGTAGTCCTGACGGACTGATACTTTCAGGATGTAACAACCCTGGTAAAAATTCCATGTAATAAAAGTTAATAAAGGAAAAATAATAACCATGGTTGATGGGACACTTATTCCAAGATGAATGTTGGCCAAAAAATCTTAGTGGGTGTTCATTGGTTTATTATGGCTAAGGAAATTGGCAAAGGCAATGGCTAAGGCATTGGAAAGGCAAAGTGGCATTAATTGGCATTTATTTATGAAAATAATGGAAACTAGGAGAAAAGGAAGATGAAAGGTCATAGGTTGCATGTGAGGAGGAAAATGAAGGAAAATAATGGAAAATGAAGAAAATAAATGCCTAATTAATAAAAAGGTTTATGATGATCAGTTTGTAACCTTTTGTCAGTTCAATTTTGGATCTCTCTCATTATTCTCTCTCTCTCTTTCTCACTCTTGGTCACCAAGTTTTCTTGGAGCACTCTGGCATTGGATCAAAAAGGCAAAGAAGGAAAGAGGAAGGAAGGAGCAAGCAAGGAAGATCAAGATCAAGTAGCTACAATAAGATTCTATGCAGGTATCGATTTGCATGTGTGTTTTCCGTGCTAGATTTGGTATTGCATGTGCTTCTTTGTTGTTATGGCATGGGTTTTTCCAGGTGTGACAGTGTTTTCAGCCTAGCCTTTCCATTTCCGGATAGCCATGGTGTGATGGGGTTCTCATGTTTTGGTTGAGCTAGATTGCCGGATGGATTTGAAGTTGAGTGAGGTGGATTTCTGAATAATAGAAGACATGGCCTAGTAACCCCTGAACCAAATTGTGGGTTACAGTAAAGCCGGTTTTTGTGTTGCCTCTATGGGCTTAGGAATCATCGACCGGTGAATGGCAAGATATACAGTAAAGACTAGAGGTGGGTTCTTTCCATCAGGCCTAGTAATCCTGAGATGGGATATGTGGTAAAGCTTGGAGAGTGGGTCTTGGTTTAGGGCCTAGTGATCCGGTGTGGACTGTGGTAAATCCTAAGAGACTAAGAGACATGAAACTTCCTCACAGTGTAGGTGGATAAATCTGGTGGCATCCATGCTTGTTTTGGCCTAGTGATCTGGTGTGGAGATCATTTTAAAGCCTGGTTTCTATTGATGAGGGTGAGGTGGTTTAGCCTCGGGATGCCCTGGTTGGTTCTTTTGGTTTGAGTCCACATTCATGCTTGGAATATGGCATGGGGGGTGAATGGTTGAAGAGAGAATTGGCTCAGCCATTCTATGGTCGAGTGGAATGTGGTAGTTCCATCCCGAGTTGGATTTTTCACCATTAATATGAGATTATTTATCCTTATTAATTCACGAGTATTATCCTAGTTTATATGTGTATTCTATAGTTGATGTATCCTTGGTTTTTATGTTGTTATTATGTTAGTTATAATCATGTATTATGACAACAATGATGTATGGCTCTCTTGTTTTGATTTGTAAATGAATGAACAATGTATCTATGACCTAATAGATGATCATGCAACTAATGATATAAGGGAACAATGCTTCTTAGAGATTCTCAGATAAGTATGAGACCCCTATGCTCGGCTCTATTATTTAGGCCTGTAAATTACATATTTGTGACATGTTTGACGAAATTCTTGTCATGGCTAGTAGGGGTCCAGTCTAGAACTTGTCATTGTTTCTGCAAATGCATCATTGTTATGCTGTGTAAATTCATTCCCGAAAGTGTCATTGAGTTCTGGGCAGTGACCTGGGCTCTAGGCCTAAAAAAGTGGCACAAATCTCAGAGTCGCAAGCACAAGTTTGAGGAGAAAATTCCCCAGACACAGGCATACCCATGTTGTGGGACTTCTAGAGCCTCCTAGATGCATGTTTGTCCATATCAAGGGACCGTCTATGGTTTTAGTGTTCTAAAACTTCAGTTGGTCTCAGGGGCTAGTTACATGAGTGGTTGGGTTGGCTCCTAGGATTTTTGTTGCTGATGTAGAAAGTTTGTGTGATGTGTTTTCATCAATTCCACTTCCTTAAGGTCACCTAGGAGGTTGAATCCCATTATAGTAGCCTCTTGTGGCATATTTACCCCGGTTGGCTGGTTACTTGGGTAGATGTGGGATGAGGGTGTTACATAGTGGTATCAGAGTGAGTTGTGCTCTCTTTGGGTCATATCTGATACCACAAAGTGGTATCTGATACCACAAAGTGGTATCAGAGCATGGTTCACCCCTTGGACTGGATGGGCAGTGTGTGTTGGTCATGCATTCATGTGGGTTGCACGTGTGTTAACTATCCTTGTGGTCTATATGCTTGTTGCATATGCATGGTGTTGGTCATGGTTGTAGTGATGTCGCCATGTGAAAGAGGATGTTGTTGTTGTGAAGTATGTCGTCGTGAGTGTATGATTGGTTACATGTTGTTTATGCTTGTGTATTGTCAGTACAAATTGGTATGGTTGTTGTTGTCATGCATGAGGTCATGGTATGTGTAGTTGATATGTCATGCATTGATTATTGGACTCTAGCTAGAATGATGGTTATATTCTTATATGCTTATGTATTATATGTATATATGTTGTCATGATTACGTTATACATGTACTTTGTTGATTGGTTGATCTTGCAAATGATATATCTTCCCCGAATTTTGCTAAGGTACATTGGTTTATTGTGATTTGGTTTAGCTGACATAGTATGCCTTCCATGAAACAGATCAGAAATGAATAGCAAGATGGTAGACTATAAAGATTCACCCTATGAATGAGATGAGCAGGGTGAGGTTGGGCACTCTTCTAACTTAGCAGACACATTGAGAAGCTTGAAGGAAGAAATAAGGAGTTGTAAGGCAGACAATGATAAAATCATGCAGACACAAGAGAAACATGCAGAGGTTAATGCAATACTCCTTCAGAGTTTGTCAGAATTGCAATGACAGGGGCCACTTTGGATCAACCATGGGTAGGAGGAAAAAACTAATGGGACATATGGCAGTAGGTCTTATGGTGGTCACAGGTTGGATAAAGATGACACGGTTAGAGATGGCATGTTGTTGGATACCCTGGATAGGAGAGGTGATGGACACATGTACTACTCTAGTTCTGGTTTTGACAGACATTATGATCGTTGTCATTATCATCCTTACAGGAGGAGTGATAGGGGATACTTTCCAGATGAATTTAAGAAAGAAAAGCTACCTACTTTTGATGGAGACTTGAAGAAGCCGAAGATGCAAAGGCTTGGATACTTGAGATGAATAAATTCTTTGAGTTACATAATTACACAGATAATACGAAGGCCATAGTAGTTATTTTTAGCCTAAGAGGTAAAGCAGATATTTGCTGGGAAGATGTGAAGAAAGTCAGAGACATAAGACTTGAGTTGGCATGAGTCCAAGAGGATTTTCAGGAAGAAGTACTTGTAAGAAAGATACTACAATAGTAAGGCCAAATAATTCTATGAGCTAAAGATGAGATCGATGACAAATGAAGAGTACACGACTAAGTTCCTGGAGCTATTGAGGTATGTATCATATATTAAAGATGAGAAGGTTAAAGTTCAATGATTTTTAAGTGGTTTACCATTATCATTTATAGATCATATTGCATATGATGAGCTTCAGTCACTTGAGGAGGTTATTGGAAAATTGAAACATTGCTATGAACAGTCAAAGTGTAAGAATGAATCTCAGCAAGGATGGAAAGGCAAGGATAAGGATAGAGGTAAGGGTAAATGGCAACCAAAAAGTAAAAGGCCTCAGAATGCAGAAGAGAAAGAAAATATGGCACCACAAAATAAGTTCAATGCAGCTAGACAGGATCATGGATCACAACAACAACATAGAAGTGATGGTATTGGATGGTTAGAGTGTTGGACATGTGGTAAGGAACACCTTAAGAGAGATTATTTATAGAATCAGGGCGGTAGTCCTTACATATATAGTGCATAGGAGGTGCAAACTGTTGGGGATGTTGGTCAGAGTGTTCCTTGTATCTATACAAAACTGGATAACGGGTAGGCAGACCATTGGGCATCTATTATTGAGATGGACGATAAGCTTTCTGATCAAGTTGTTTCTATTTTAATTGACCCTGGATCTAATTACAGTTATGTTAGTCCTGACCTGGTGGACAAGTGTGATTTGAATAAATAAGTGCATGTAGAATCTTGGTTAGTGCAGTTGGATACATGTACCAAGAAGAGAGTCCATCAATGGGTAAGAGCTTGTACATTTTATTTGAATGGTATGCCTGCCGTAGCACATTTGAATGTATTATTGTTGGGATCATATAGTATGTTTTTAGGCATGGATTGGTTGTACCTTCATAGGACCAAGGTGGATTTTTATGAAAAAGCCATTGAGTGCTTGGATGACAATGGGGAACCAAGAGGTTTACAGGAAAAGAAGAAATCCAGATCAGTTAGGATGGTGACAACTATGCAGAAAAAGCGCAATTGTAGAAGAGGGTATGTGTTATTTGCAATGCATGTTTCTAGTGACAAAGGTAAGAAAGTTGAGAATACAAATGTTTTGAGCAGGTACCCAATTCTACAGCGATTTCAATATGTGTTTCCTATTGAAAATGCAAAAGATGATGGATCTTAGTGAAAAGAAGTCGCCTTCACTAAGTGGGCCCGCAGACTATTTTTGGCGCAAAGTCTATTTTTAAACATATGGATCATGGTCTATGAGTTGCAGGATGCTATTTGTGGATGATTGGTCATGTTGGTAAAAATAGATGGACTTCTATTTTTAGACATATGGGCGGAGTCTATTTTTAGACTGCTAAGCTAAAAATAGAAAAGTCAAATATTATTATCTCACAATAATATTTGGACTATAAACTTAATCTTATTCTCTTGGAGCACTTCAGTTCGAGCTACGGATGTGGCACATGCAATTGCATGAAGGAAATACTTTTCCTATGGGTTAGTTGAGCTATTGCATGATGGACTTCAGTTAGAACTCAAGTGATTGAGTTTGGTGGAGTTGATTGAGGAGTTTGATGGAGTTGTGTTCAGTTTTACTTAGTTGAACTAGTTGCATTTAGTCTAACTGACAAATACACTAGTGATGAGTGGTGTGAATTAATTATTAATTAATTCACTAATTATTAACTCAT
>APFE031419747.1:0-15972 GCA_000404065.3 Pinus taeda
TTTTAGGCTAGATGTATAGGTTTTGTTTGAGTGTTTTGAATTTAGGGTTTTTAGGTTGCTTGACCAGAAATGAGAGCAAGAAATTAGATCAAAGTGTTAAAGGTTTGTAGTGGTGGGAATAAAAAGGAGCAAGATAACAATGTTTGTGGTGGATTAGAGATTTTGATCAATGTATTGTAGGGTCTCAAACTTTAAAAAATCTTAATGAGCATGTATTAGCATGAATTCATTAATCTAGAAGAAGAAATACATAAACATGATTTCCCACATAAACAAAGCTTTGAATAAAAGAACTATTCCTATATGATCGTAAGTAGTAAAATCACATGAAGAAAGATAAACATGTTAAGAGATATGGATTCATCAATAAATAAGAAAGTGATAGAGAAGGGAAACAACACCACAAACTCATTGAACAAGTATTCTTGAAAAACAGTTGCAATTGCTCCTTTATTAACTCTACGAAAGCATAAATATACAAGTCCCATCATTTCAAGTCCAACCCTTCTCATTAAATGAGAAATGATAAACTCAAACCAGCCATTTCCCCACCTTCAAGGGTGGAATCCCTAAGTGGTGGAACAATTCCCAAGAATCTCTTAACCAACAAGAGAGAGTGAGAAGGTCAAACAAAAACTCTTGTCTTGGACTTTCATTTCAGTTTTGATTCATTTATGAGGCCTAATTAAGCACAAAAGCAAAGTATCATGCTAACTTATTCCATAACTACATCATGAAGTATTTAAAATATCAAAATTACATCACAAAACCAAGATCTCACGAAAATGAACTCAAAAAGACAAATGAACTCAAAAAGCTAGTGACACTTATAAGCTTAGCGCATTGATCTATAATTGGAAGCCTTCGAGAAATCAATTTTTAAAACTCAGAGAATGGTAAACTAAAATTTCTTGTCTTGTTTCTGGAATAACTTGAATTTTTGCAAATGACCCATAGGAAGGCCTTCAAAAATTGATTCTCCTAAGGTGGCTATATAAGTGCAGCTCCTCCTTCAAATAGTGGTAGAAAGTGACCTTTTTACTTATTTTTCTCCTAATGAGTTTGTTAACATGATTCAAAAAGGAGATATATGAGATCCTTACGTCAATATCTATAGAGGGATATAAAGTTTTTGGCATTTGGATATATGATATGAAATTGTAGCCCCAAGGCACTACGCTTATAACTTTCACTATGTTTTTAAAACAGTCAAAAATCACCAAAATTTTGAAAATGACAAAAAATTTCCAAATCTTCTCAAAATTGCAGAGTGAAGGTATAATATGATATGCAATGCCATGAGGGAGGCCTCAGAATGAAAATAGAGCTTCTCTTTTTTCCTTTTGACCTATTAGGTTTTCCTTGAGCTTGCACTTCAAATGCTTGATTTTAACTTGGGATATTTTGTTTATTGTGTAGTAATGCATAGCCATATGCCTCTGCACGTTATTGGCCATGTTTTCCTTCTTGAGGAGATTCTCAAGGTGTCCATTGTTCTTATCAAGCCAATATACCTTACCTTCATTGATTTCTCTATTGATTAGGTCATCTACCATAATCTGTTCTTTTGGTAGAGAAACATCCCTTTCTAACTTAAGGGCTGTCTTTGATGCTTTTCTTATTCATCTCCTTAATGTAGTTTGTTTTCCTTTACCTTTTGACACTTTCATTTTAGCCACTTCTTTTCCCTTTGCATCTTTCTTCTTTGAAACAACTCCTTATTTATCTTGGATCATTTGGTTCACTTTCAATTGCATATTCTCTTGCAACAAGAATGTTATTAGAGAATTTGCCTCTACCAATTTTCCTTCCAATCTCTTGATCTTAGCCTCCTTATCCCTCATGATCTCGTCTTCAATTCTCATATTCTTTCTCCATATGTGACATATTTTTACCTCGATGAGAGGACTCCTCATGTTGTGAGGAAACTGTTTGTTCACATGTTGTAGGCTTGGCCCTTTCAACAATCCTTTGAGAAAACATAAGCATATCACCTCTTGCATTTGTCTCAGACAATTGTCCCGTGTCTTTCCTCTTGGTTGGTTCCTCTTGGTTGGTTTGGTTGAAGGAGAAACCTCTTACTGCACTCGTGAGCTTGAAGGTGTTGTTTCATCACTAGACGTGGGTGAAGAAGATGGAGGAAAATATCAACTTGAAAAGTGATCCGAAGATAGATTTTCCTATGCTAACTCATGAAAAGCCACCACTTTCACTAAGCCATGAAGAAACAAACTAGTATGGTGATTCTCTCTGAGATTTTGCACCTTTTCTCTCATTTTAATTAGACTTTTGTACAAATAATGAGACAAATTGATTTGTTGAACACTGGAGAAATGCATCAAAATCTTAATGTAGTACTTACACACCTTAGAATATCTATTCTCACATGTGAAGTTCTTCATGATCATTTTCATGAGAGGGGTATATCTATCCAAAAAAATGTTTGAATGGAAAAATATATGTTGGAGCTCCCTTGTATGGTGCCTTCACGTACATCCTATAATTTTTAAGGTCAAGGTATTCTCTCTTGAACCAAATATTTCCAATGTTTAGAATCCCTGCAGTTGCAAAGATAATTTTCCTTGAAATAGTGAATTAAACTCCTCCTATGGTCACTTTGTCCTTTTTAATTTTGGTGGCAAAAGCACTAGTCAATTGGTCATGATACTTCAATTCTTTGGAAAAATGTAAGGCAACATTCATATTCAAATGATTTTCTAAATAAGGGAGATGATAAGATGTGATGGGTTGATGTAGGTTCATGTTTGATGACATGTCCACCCCTATGCTTCCTTTGTTCAGAGTTTTCAGATTCCATGTCAACATTTAGCTCTTAGGATAGAAACTAGGGTTTTGACTATGCGAAAACGCAGGATTGTAAATAAATGTAAGGGGGTTTCAAGGAAATGAAAAGATTCCAAGAAAATTTTGGGGGATAGTGATGGAGTTTAAGAAGCTAGAGAAAGTGGAATTACATGATTTGGGAGAGTGGAAGGTTTCCAAACAAGGAAAACAGAGTCCTATAGTTTAAAAGGTGTAGTTTGTCTAGGGATTAGGTAGAAATGATGAATTTTGAGAGTGGATTTCATGGAGAATGTCTATGAGGGTGTGCTTAGGATATATAATGGTGTATAAAGAGATGGATATAGGTTTTAGTAGCACTTTAACATGAAAATAATGAAAACCTTGTTAACTATATTCCAAAAATGCTAGGAAGTAGACATGAGGCATAACAAACATAGTTGAGAGGAATGAGAGAAGATTTCAACCTTAAGATAGACCACCAACCTGTATTAGCAGTAGAACAATGTTAAAATGATGGAGGAAACAACTGCAGGGGGCTCACAACCTTGGAGAGATGATGGAGCACCTCCATGGTATATGCGTAGCAGAAACATAGTTATTTGTGTAGCACAGTTTGATAACTCGACTTATTGATGCAAAAAACTCTCTTTGCATGAAAGGATCACCTTGATTGGATGAGATGGAGTGTTGGAAAGTTGAATGAGAAAACAGGGAGTGAATGAGAGTGAGTGATGACCCTTTATAAGTGGAGAAAATTGATTTTCCCTTTGCAAAATGATAGTGGACCCACAGTAACATTTTTACTTGGACATGACACTTTAGTTTTATGATTTGATGATGGTATTTATTTTGAGAAAATGAAATAAACAACATGAATTTAAAACCTTGGTTACCAATTTGATCTCTACTATTCCTCATAATATGATTTGTTATAATATGATATGTTATGCCATGAGGGAGGCGTGAGAGAGTAAATCGAGATTCCCTTTTTCCATTTGGCCTGTTAGGTTTTCATTGAGCTTGCTCTTCAAATGCTTGACTCTAACTTGGGATATTTTTTTTATTGTGTAGTCATGCATAACCATATGCCTTGGAAAGTTATTGGCCATGTTTTCCTTCCTGAGGAGCTTCTCAAGGTGTCCATTGATCTTATCAAGCCAATATACCCTATCTTCATTGATTTCTATAATGATTAGGTCATCTACCATAATCTCTTCTTTTGGTGGAGAAACCTCACTTTGTAGCTCAAGTGCTATCTTAGATGATCTTGTTCTTGGTCTCCCTAATGTACTTTGTTTTCCTTTACCTTTTAACACTTTCATTTTAGCCACTGCTTTCGCCCTTGCATCTTCCTTCCTTGAAACAACTCCCCGTTTATCTTGGATCATTTGGTTCACATTCAATTGCATATTCTCTTGTTACAAGAATGTTATTAGAGTATTTACCTCTACCAATTTTCCTTCCAATCTCTTGATCTTAGCCTCCTTATCCCTTATGATCTCATCTTCAATTCTATCCTAATATACTTTCTCCATATCTGACATATTTGTACCTCAATGAGAGGACTCCTCATGCTTTGAGAAAATTGTTTGTTCACATGTTGTAGGCTTGGCCCTTTCAATAATCCGTTGAGAAAACACAAGCCTATCACCTCTCGCATATGTCTCAAATAATTCTACCCTGTCCTTCGTCTAGGTTGGTCTGCTTGAAGAAGCAACCTCTTACCGCACTCATGATCTTGAAGGTGTTTTTTAACCACTAGACCTAGGAGAAGAATATGGAGGAAAAGATCAACTTGAAAAGTGATCCCAAGAGAGATTTTCTTGTGCTAACTCATGAAATGCTAGCACTTTCACTAAGCCATGATGAAACAAACTACTATGGTGATTCTCTCTCACCTTTTGCACCATTTCTCTCATTTTAATCACACTTTTGTACAAATAATGAGACAAATTGATTTTCTGAACATTAGTGAAATTCATCAAAAGCTTCATCTGTTACTTATACACCCTAGAATATTTACTCTCACATGTGAATTTCTTCATGATCAATTTCATCAGAGGGGTATATCTATCCAAAAAATACTTGAATGGAAAAATATATGTTGAAGCTACCTTGTATGGTTCCTTTAGGTACTTCTTGTAATTTTGCAGGTCAAGGTATTCTCTCTTCAACCAAATCTCTCGAGCATCTGGAATACCTGTAGCTGCAGAGATAATTTTGCAAGAAACATTGAATTAAGCTCATGCTATGGTCACTTTGTTCTTTTTAAGTTTGGTGGCAAAAGCACTAGTCCATTGGTCATGATACTGCAATTCTTCAATTCTTTGGAAAAATGTAATATAATGTGCATCTTCAAATGATTTTATAATGAAGGGAGATGAGTAGACCTCATGGGTTGATGTAGGTTCATGTACGGTCACATGTACACCCCTATGCTTCCTTTGTTCACAATTTTCAGATTCCATGTCAACATTTAGCTCTTAGGATAGAAACTAGGGTTTGACTATGAGAAAAAACGCAATTGTCAATAAATGTGTGGAGTTTTAGGGAAATGAGGGGGATAGGGATATGAAAAAATTCCAAGAAAATTTGAGGGGATAGTGAGGGAGTTTAGGAAGTTAAGAAAAGTGGAATTACAGGATTTGGGTGAGTGGAAGGTTTCCAAATAAGGAAAAGAGAGACGTGTAGTTTAAAAGGTGTAGTTTATCCACGGTTTAGGTAGAATTGATGAATTTTGAGAGTTGATTTGATGGAGAATGTCTAGGAGGGTTAGTTTAGGATATATGATGGTGTAAAAATAGATGGATATAGATTTTAGCAGCCCTTTGACATGAAAGTAATGAAAACCTTGTTAACGATATTCCAAAAACCCGAGGAAGTAGACATGAGGCATAACAAGCACAACATAGAGGAATGAGACAAGATTTAAACCTTAAGATAGACCACCAACATGTATTAGAAGTAGAACAATGTTAAAATGATGGAGGAAACTATTTCGGGGTGATCACAACCTTGGATAGCTAATGGAGGAGCTTTGTGGTATATGCATAGTAGAAACATAGTTATTTGCGTAACACGGTTTGAGAACTCGAGTTATGGATGAAAAAAACTCTCATTGTATGAAATAATCACCTTGATTAGATGAGATGGAGTGTTGGAAATTTAAATGGGCAAATTGGAAGTGAATAAGAGTGAGTGATGACCCTTTATAAGTGGAGAAAATTGATTTTCCCTTTGCAAAATGACAGTGGACCAACCATAATGAGTTTTTTCGAAAATAGTGGGAGTTAATTTAGTGCATTTTGGATGGAGACTTGGCTAAGGAGGAGCAAAAACAGCGGGAGCATGCGGTGATAGTTCAGAGGATAGCAGAGACAGTTTCTGATGGAGGGCAGCAAAGGAGGGAGCTCGGCTCCCTCCTACAAGGACGCGGTATCCAGCAAAGGAAAAACAATGGATTTAAACAACAAAGGTGTCACTGGGGAAAAAAACAGAGATGATGATAAGGGGACAGAGGGGACTAAGATCAAGGTAAACAGTAGCATAAGGGACAAGGAGGAAGAAGACAAAACTCTTGGTTCACAAAACCAAGGTAAAAGGGACCATGCAAGCCTAAATTTGAAATCACTCCAAGAGTAATATTAAATGATCCTGCTCTGCAAGCATACAGAGAACACATGGCAAACTATGCCATTGTTTATAAATTCATGGGACTATGGCCCACTGAAAAAGCTTTACAAATGTGGATCAAGTATCATTGGAAGCCCAAAGGAAGCATTGACCTACACCTTGGGTCAAAGGGATTCTTCACACTCGTGTTCTCAAACGTTGAAGACAAAGACAAAATATTCGAAGGAGGACCCTACTTTTATGCAACAGTTGGTCCCTATATGAGGCCTTGGATGATGAACTTCATCCGAGAGCAGGAGACCTTCACCTCAGTTCCAGTATGGGTAAGGCTATATTCTCTACCTCTTGATTATTGGCAAACTGAATCGCTAGTAGCTATTGGTAATAAACTAGGACGTTTTGTCAAAGTTTCTGAAGCGAGAAGAAGAGGGAAATATACTTCCTTTGTAAGAATATGTGTGGAAATGGATCTATCAGAAGCTTTTCCGGATGAGGCTAATTTGGAAGTTTTTGATGACAAGTGGGTGCAGACCGTGGACTACGAGCATATCCCATTCAGATGCCATATATGCCATGAACATGGACATCTCTTTAGAGATTGCCCTCTCGGTAAAGTAGACAACAAATAATACCTCAATAATTTGAAGGATACATAAAGCTTTCAGAAAGTGGCAAGCAGAAGTAAAGGGGGGAAAAAGGGAATGAAGCAACAACAAAACGAAAGGCAGAAAGTCATTCAGAACAAGTTTCAAGTGTTGGATGAGAATGAAGAAAACACGAAATATGATCTATCTCATGAGAAAGATCCTAATGAAAAAGAAAAGGAAGAAGATAGAAAACACTCTCAAGATATGGTACATCAAAATGAGACTACTATGAGTGATGCAGAAATGGAAATGGGCTAGGAAATGACCTAAAGCGAAATAGATCTGGAAGATCATGAATTACAGGAAATTCTAGACAAGGAAAACATAGATCTGGAAGGATTCTTGAGGCAAGGATCCAAGGGACGAATACAATCAATACCTCTGGAAGAATTCTCTCAGATACAATAGTTATTTTTATGGAAAACCTAGGAAAGAGGGCCGGATAAAGGTAAAAGTATTCACAAGTAGGAGCACAAAGGTGCGTAAACTATGAAATCAACTCCAGGATTAGCATCTAGAAATCCAGGAAAGAATAGGGGCAGGAAAAATAAAAATGAGTTCTTGATGCAGTGTGGAAAGATAATGATAGATTCGGGTAAGATGAAAGACCTAACCAGGTACTCTTTCACAAATCTTTAATTATGAATTTCATATCTTGGAATATCAGAGGTCTAGGCAGTAAAAAAAAACAAAGAATGTTAGGGAAGAGAATGAAACTAGCAACACTGGATATAATCTTTATTCAGGAAACAAAATGTTCCATTCAAAAGTTAAAGAAAATACATAGAAAATGGATGTACAGATTTGAGTTTCTTGAAGTGAAAGGAGAAAACAAAGTGGGTGACATATTCACTCTATGGAACCCCCATAGAAATAGTATATTAGATGCAGATGCATCAAGAAATTATCTTTCTGTAATTTTTAAACCAGTGAGAGTTGTGGACACTTTACTCGCCACAAATGTTTATGGGCCACAAAGAATAGATGAGAAACTAAGACTACTAAACTCCTTGGCAGAGCTCAGAAGAAGACATGAAGAAATACCTTGGGTCTTGGGAGGAGATTTTAATATGATTAAATCACTTTCAGAAAAAAAAGGAGGCATCAGATTGCTAAATAAAGAGTCTGAATTGTTCCAAACCTTTACAAATGATATGAATCTGGTTGACTAGGCAATGCATAATGGCCTTTATACTTGGAACAACAAAAGAGGAGGTGAGGCTGAGGTCACCTCCAAGTTAGATAGATTTTTTTTATCTCAGAGGAGCTTATGCTATCAAATAGAGAGATAACAACTAAGGTTCTCCCCTTTGGAGGTTATGATCACTCGCCGATACAATTAGAACTCAAGGGGTTTAGTTCTCCCAAAAACAGACCCTTCAGGTTTGAGAATATCTTGCTGTCCCACCCCAATTTCATCAACAACATTGAAACATGATGGGCAGAAGATCTGCAGATCCACGGCATGAATATGTTCATCCTACACAAAAGACTTCAGCGTATTAAATTCAGACTCAAAGAATGGAAGAAGGAGGTCTTTGGCCACAACTTTGTGGAGAAAAGGCAGTGGAAGCCTAACTACAGGAACTCAATCAAGCATTGATCACAAAGGGTTTTGATAATGAAAAAAGTGAGCAAGTTGATAAACACCATCAAGAATGGGAGAAATTCTGCCAACAAGAGGAAATATTTTGGAGGAAAAAATCTCGAATTCAATGGCTCAAAGAAGGGGATCGTAATACTAATTTTTTTCATAAATCCACTATAGCTAATAGGGCTCACAACAGAATCTCTATGATTTTTAATAACAAAGGGTAGCTCCAAACCTCTCACAAGAGTATCAAAGAAGTGTTGGCTCAACATTTCAGAAGTATCACTAAGGAAAATATTCCAGACACGGAGGAGTGCATCAGAGAAATTGCAAAAAACATCCCTAAGTTGGGGACTAGCGCTAAGATCCACTATTGCAGCAATAATGCTGCAACTCCTGGGACTCCCTTCTATACTTTTATCAACGCGGTAGTTCGTAACAAACTTGGAAGCGACAGTACTGTATGCACAAGTACTAGCTCTTGCCGCAACTGTCACTTGGTTAGCTAGCACAAGTTCGCTAGGGGCTCAAGCAAACTTCTATGAGCTTTGAGAAGAAGCTTGTTAACTGATCGATGGAAGCTAACTCGAAGGAAGCTAATCTTCTTGCGAAAAGAATTTGAAAACTGAAGGAAAGCACAAACCCTAGCAAACCCTAATTCTACCAGCTAGTCCTACTGATGCAAAGAAGAGAATACAAGCTACTAAAAGAGATGCCATTACTTCTAGGAAGGTAAAATACACGTGTCTAGACTACCTCTATCTGAAGAAAACATATTTTTGTATTTTTGAATCGGTCGTCAAATTTCTCATGCATAGGCTTTCACTATTCTTGACTATGCAGAGGTGGATCGATGAGGAGAAATGCTTGGAAGAGGTCGAGAAGGTTAAGAGAGGACCTATGGTGTCCCTAACACCCTTTGAGAGAGTTTCACAGATTTATGGCTATCAATAAACCTCATATGTGAGCTTCTACAGGAAGTGTGCACGGGTTCTACATGATGTTTAGGAATTTCTACAGGAAGTTTATAAATGGGATTTTGGAGGATGGATGAGTGAGTAAAGATGAAGGAATGGGTATCAAGGTAGATGGGGGTCTGAAGTGGTTTAGGGACTAGTGGATGGAGTTGGGAGAAGGTGTAGATGGCTGAATTTGCTCAAAGAAGGCTCAAACAATGGTTGCACGAAGAGGTAGGGTTATGTGGGAAAGATGACAAAGATGGGGTGAGAAACTGAGTTAGGAGATGGAACAGAAGGTTCTGATGAAGTTTGGGTGGATGAAGAAGTGGTAGAGGTGCTCTACACGGTGTATTTCCAACTGAACCAACAAAGACTTGCATGTAATCACAGTCCTAGTTATACCAACCTAATCTAATCTAGCTAATAGTAAAGTGAATGAACAAATGCTTTATTTGCAAGGGAACCATATATATTAACTATGCAACGAAACATTTCAAATATCTGAACATGTAACCAACTTATGAAAACGAAAACCGTACACTAGTGATTGCATGGCAAAGAAAAAATAGTGTTTTTGTTTGGGACAACAAGGTTACTTTGATCCTATGAGGGAGAGGCGAAACCAAAGGTGCTCGTTGGCATTTTTCTGGAGCTTTTTTCCCTGTTGATATCCTACCGACCTAATCTAAACATCAAAAGCTTTTCTAACCATCAATAGTGACCTAGTTAATCATCACAATTTAATGTGCCTAATCAAAAATAATTTTGAAAATGCATAAAGGATAAACAAAGATGCATAAAGGAAAAATAACAATACATTAAAGGAGGCCTTGGCTCTCAGGTTGGGCCCAACCCTAAGAGCTACGGCTCCTATAAAGAACTCAGAGCTGATACAAAAGAGGACTACTTGTCATTATCAAAAAATAGTCATCAACCGAAAGTTATGCCACAATGGCTACAAGCAAATGAGCTGAAAGTGACAACACTATAGTGCAAAAAATGCAATGGTTTCAAAAGTAAACTACGAAGTTTGAGGCCTTCTTATCTATACATCATGAGGGGCCTAGCAGGCCTCCTAAATTCAAGGGACTCGGGTGTCCCAACTGATAGTAGACAGTCCCTTTCCCAAGATCTGCTTGGCTGCCTTTAGGATTCGTTTTGGTGGCCTGTGAGCTCGTAGTTAAGGGTGGAGATCCCGAGGAAGGGCCATTTAATGTCAAACACAACCCCCCTACAAATCCTCAACTCAAGCTTGGCTGTCACATAGCCCATGATTGCTTCGTTTTGCTCCAACATTTGTCCAAAAAACCTGAAATAACCACATATTAGCCTCCTAGCTAGAGTGACCACCCTTATTCGTTCAAAAAACATAAACATACTAAAACAATGTATAATCTATGAAAAATGGAGGATTGAACAAGGATTGAACAAGGAAAATTAGGAAAAATGAGCCCAATAAGTTACCCAATTCGGGGCTCATCATCACCCCCCTAATAAATGGGTTGCTCATCCTCTGAGCAAGTAGTCCAGCTCCTCGTCCTTAATTTCTTTGATCGCCTCCCTCACATCCCAAGCTTACGAAGTAATATCTTCTTTGCTATCATGGAATCCGGCCTTCCTTTCCACCTCTTGCTACTCCTTGTGCTCCTCTTCTTCTGTGCCTCCTTCTAAGCAAAGGTGGACTTAACTTGAGGCCTATCCAGCTGGCCTGAAGATTCTACACGGACTTTTTGTAGAGAGGCACTCATGCCAAGGCCTTCCTCATTCCACTTGGGGTGTGGTATTCCCTGATTTTGAGGCTGTGGGACAATGTGTTCCACTTACGGGTGCAAGCATGAACACAGTTGTCCCCCAATAGTCACTCCATCTCCTTAAAATGTGCTATGGCCTGAGCTTGATGATCCATGTACTCTAGCAGGGCCTGAGAGTTGTTTTCTAGGTGCTGGTGGGTGGCTATCAATGCTGAGGGGTTTCCTGGCTCTGCTCTAATCAACAGTGGTTCTTGTAGTTCCCGGGACATGACATTTCTGACCTCTACTGCTCTCTTTTCTTCATGGTTTAGCCATGAGGTCATGGCGATAATCTGCATGTCCCCTACTGCTATGTTGGGGTCCCACAAGGTCATGTTGGGAAGGGACAAATTATGAAGGTAGAACTCTGATAGCTTGGCCTTGTCTTCTGACGAACTGCTGTTACATAAAGCCATGAATTGGTGGGGGTTTTGGATTTGGGTGATACCCCTCTGTGCCGAAGTGTTGATCTAAAATTGCAGCCATTTATCCTTGAGGTATAGGGCGTAGGATTTGACCGGCTGCCTACATTACAGAGCTTCCATTGCCCAACTGGCCATGCAGGACAGTTGGGCCTCCTTCTCTTGTATCTGCTGCTTTAGAGACTATATTTCTAAGCCTGCTTGCAATTCTCTTTCATGTAGTTGTCGGTTTAATGTCTCAAGTTCAGGTTGCATTCCTTCCTTTCTTTGAGGCTCTTCTGTGGTATCTTTGGCTATTGTGGCCTCCTCCTGTTGCTGCTATTCTCCCAAGAGGTGAGGCCTGTCTTCTTTCCTCTGTCCTTGTGACTGTAGTTGCTGTCTAAGCAGCTCATTCTCTTCTCGTAGCTTGGCCTACTGGTAGCTCTCCACATGCCGTACCCTTGCCAATTCTCTTTGGGCATCCTTGAGCTTTTCATCCATAATACCTATATCTGCCACCCCCTTGGATTTAGCGATCTTCATCCAAGTGTGGGTCCTTACTCTTTCTTCCTTTAG
The DNA here is from genome assembly GCA_000404065.3 of Pinus taeda. NCBI lineage: Eukaryota > Viridiplantae > Streptophyta > Pinopsida > Pinales > Pinaceae > Pinus > Pinus taeda. The sequence continues at coordinate 12,403 of APFE031419747.1, forward strand.
TGCTAGGAAAAGTGGCACAATGAATTTTTGAGGAATGATTTTCCCGGCCTCTAAGAAGTTATAATAAGAGCCCAGGCTAGGCTGGGGGCTCAGTTCCATAGTGGTATCATCCTTCTCTTCCTCCAATGATGACTTGGCTGCTTTTTCCTCCATATTTTCGGTCTCCTTCAACCTAGCCAATGTTTCCTGTAGAGCAGCCTTGGCATCCTGTAGAGAGGCCTCTGAGTTCAATTTTTCCATCCTTTCTTTCCATGTGGATGTCTTCAGGCTTCCCCGCTCATATGTGATGGATGTCTTTTGTTTGGATGGGGTGTCTTCAACTATAATTGGTCCTTTGGACTATTTCTCCTTTGGTATACCAGTTTTAATCCTCGTGCTTCTTCTTGCCTTAAAATACATGGAAGGCTCCCTCTTCCACTTTTCTTTCTACTTTGGAGATGTGCTAAGGGCAGCCAGCATAGTTGTTGCCTCCCTAGCTAGAATCTTAGGAGATTCTTCCTTCCCTTGCCCTTTTTCTAGACTTCGTGTAGAAAGTCCTGTGCTGACCGTTTTTTGGCTTCCTGTAGAAACAATTTTTGGATTTCTTGTAGAAATGGCCTTCTGGCTTCCTGCAGAACCAGTTGGCACTGTTTTAGCCTACTTGGCTAGGGGTGCCTTCTCCTTTAGCTTGGTTGTGGCTGCCTTAGGTGTGCCTTCACTTGCTTGGACTTTTTCAGTCCTTTCTTCCCTACTCTGCAATCTCTTCTCCCTAGGTGCTTGTGTCATTTTTCCACCCACCATTTTGGCCTCAGCAGCTTGGCCTTTCTCTTGTTTGTCTTTTTGTCCTTGCTTTGGTGGTCTGCCCGGGATTTCCTGACCCTTGGCTTTCTTTTCTGTCTCCATGTTCTGCTTCTCCTTGCTACTGGAGGAAGTGAGTTCCTCGGCCAAAATCGGATATCATCATCCTTAGAAATATTGCGAAAAATCTCCTAGGAGAGAGGGATAGTATAGGTATGGAGTGCATCTTCTACCAGGAGCTTGATAAGCCCATGATGGGCCAGCTGGTCTGGTTTCCCTTCCCTTAGCTTTGTGGCACACTCAATCAAGGATTGCAGGAGGAAGTAGGGGATGCTCAGCTTTTGTTCTGTGGGTAAATCCATTTTGTGCCTGAGTTCAGTTAGAAAACAGAAGTGATAACCATATACAATATTGAACCGCCCTTCACAGGTAATATATTTCATAATTTTAAGGTTGACTTCGCTCCAAAATGGCTATAGGCTGGTTCTCCAGACCCCTTTCTTATCCTCTGAAAACTGTTCCTCTGGTAAGAAGAATTCCTTTTTAGCCTTTTCACCCAATTTCCTCTCCTCTTTATCGTAGGGTACCCCCATTGGTAGATCAGTGACTCTGTTAATGAGTTGTGAGGTGAGCTTTAGGGTCAACCCTCTGAAGTTTACGGTGGATAATGTATTTGATTTAGGCTTCAGGGACCTTAGGAATTCTTCTGTAATTTCATCATCGTGACCTTGAATTTTTTCACAGAAGGTCATCTAGTTTGCACGGGAAAATAGGTCTACCACCTCAGGAGTTTCTCGTAGTTTCTTGGAATCTGAGGGTTCCTTTCTGATAAACCCTCCTCGCATGCTGAAAAATGCTCTGTTTTGGCTTGTGCTTTGAGCAGAAAGGGAATTATATGCATGTTTCCTCCTCAGAACATTGAAAACAGTGTCCCTCATGCCACTTCGTATCAATTCCCCAGTTCTAAAACTCGATTGCCGGTGTACAGAAGGACAACTATGCTTTCCCTAAACAGAGTGCAGAGCTAAATTTCCAACATACACATAATCATGTAAAATTCACATTTTTTTTCTCCCACCAGTTAGCCTTGATAGTGTTTCAACTTCTCTACAGGAGGAATTTTCTTCAGGACCCATGGAGAAAATCTTTGACACAAACCAACGAAGAAAATTTCATGCAAGCACAAGTAAATTACTATTTTGGATTCACAGACACACTTTCTTTTAATTTTTCCTACCCCAGCACATCGAATTCACCACCTTTTGAAATATCGTGCATGGGAATGGTGTTTGCGGGCCTACCTCTCTTAGAATTTCCAACCTCGACGTAGACAGTCCAGGTTTCCTTGTTATGCCGGGTTTCCTATAGCGCTCCTTCCTGTAGAAAGATTTTCCGACTTCTGGAGGATTTCACGATGCTTCTGGACAAGTCTGAGACACAGGAGGATGTTGGAACGGGTTGAGAAGCTCGGGCTAACAAACTGCAGAGGAGGAGGACACATACTCTGCTGCAAAAATGTTGCAAGTGCAAATGACAGCGATTCACCATGAGTTATTCGGCCAAGCAATTTGAATTACTACGTAATTCATGGCGCGGGTGTGAGCTGTCTAAGCCGATCCATTAGCTAAAGTCATAGACATCATTCTTCTGCGTGTCTCTAACCGCCAAATCCTTTCTTCTACCATTAACCGTCGGCATTTTTGTCACACTGTCGATTCTCCCCGACTAGACACTTGCCGCGTGTCAACTGCCCATCTCTTTGGAATAACCGGGCTCGTTCAGATCCCATGAGGACATCTAACTGGCTATGGGTGGCCAGTCAACCGGCCACCCAACTTGTTCAATCCACACATTTCATAGTCATGCAAATTTTAGAGTATAGTTCATGCAATTCGACAAATAAGGTTAGACACTTACCTGTGTGGTTGTGGACGTGTTTTGCAGGCTTCGAGACGTGGAATGTTGGATTTGCTTGTTGCTACTTGGTGCACGGGCGCTGGAGATCCTTTTTCATTGGCTGATGCTGGATACAATACTTTGGGACCCGATCCTCTAATGTTAAATGCTGCATGCGCCGGCTTCATTTGATTTGAGCTGCAGGTGTCTCCATAGTATGTGCTCCTGCCGGATCAGCTGCTACAGGATTCCTGTAGGACATCTTGTAGCTGCTTCTCCTCCTGGGATGCATGATGAAATGATTAGGATTGCGTTCACAGATGAAGGGTCCTCATGGAGCCTTGATAGGTAAAGTGTGTGAGCCTCTGTATGCTTGATTTGTCACTTGGAAAAAAAAAATTAATCTGAGGAAACATAACTCTTGTATGACTGTACAGGAATACCTAACCAGATTGTTGCAATGGTGGTGGAAGGAGATGAAACAAGTGGAGGGTGGAAGAAAAGAGTGGTTGCATGCCCCATAAACAGATTTCAAGCTTCAAATCCCTCTCCAGAATCGATTCTAGCCTGCCCAAGGCTCTACAGGATGTTTCGTGTAGAAATGCAGAACTTCTTGTTGAAAGTCCTGAAACTTCCTGTAGAAGGTTGAACCTCGACCAGATTGTGTCCAAATCCTGAAAAAATGAGTGTCCATGGAGGGAATGTATGTGAGGATGCCTGGTAACTTGGTACGGACCCCTGTCCTTGTTTTGGGAGGCCTCCTTTCTGCACTATATTCCTGTAGCCTGCAATAATTCTTGAGAGATTAGACTTGCTTCTATTCCCTTTTTTATTTCTTTTTTATTTCTTTTTTTTCTCTTTTTTTTTTTTTTGAGAGAGAGAGAGAGACAGTAGGGG
>APFE031419749.1:1313-12030 GCA_000404065.3 Pinus taeda
ATAAAATAAATAATATATAGATTCAATACAGATATCTTGTTAATGGCATCCATTCTTAGGGTATACATCTGATTCGATTTTGGAATATTTAAGTTTATTGGGTTCACGTTAATTAAATTTCTGGAATATTTTAAAAATTTTAATAATATTTTACTCATAATAAAATACAGTATTTAACACATTATTACAATAACGTTGAGTGCAAGGAATACCTTCAGTGCTAAAAAAATGATTTATTTAGAAAAATAATATATATTTTTCTTAAAAGCATGGTTTTTGTGTTTTGGGAATGAAACATTTTGGCAAAATTAAATAGTTTTGAGCTTATAAGTGTATTTAGAGCCATGGAAATCCCTTGATATTTGATTTTTTTAGATTACATAGTTGAAATTTAAAATTCCCAGAAATTCTTAACTGAAGCAAAAATTCCTAACCATTAAATAATTTAAAATTTGCATTAGAATTTTACTCATATATCCTACACATTAGAATACAACACTTAAATCATTGTTGCTATAAATTTGAGCCCAAAAAATATCTTCAGTGGTAAAAAATCTCAAAAATATATATTTTTCTTAATAAAATATAATTTCTTTTTTAGCATGGTACAAGTTTCTGATGAATTTAAGTTATTTAAAATGTGTTTTTAAAGTATAAATGGATTCAGAGTTTTGATAATCTCTTGGAATATTTTATTTATAGAGATTACTTAACTATTAAATGTTTTAAAATCTGCAATAAAATTTCACTATGATATTCTAAATACTAAAGATTAAAATATTGCAGTGAAGTCATATCTCCCAATTTAGAAAAACAATGTATATTTTTGGTAAGGAATATGATTTAAGAGTGGGGATTTCCATAGTTATTCATATTGTCTGAAGCTTTGGGTTATGAACTATGTAGAATGTTTTCCAAGTGTTTGAGGTGGACACTCCACTCATCCTTAGGGACCAGAATCATTAGGAACTAGAAATCTTTCTGGTCCCTAATGACGGGTGGGGTGTCTACGCGAAATATCCCACTAAAAAAACATTGTAGGCCATTCATATCCCAAAGTTTTAGATAATAAAAATATAATACTAAGATTTATACTAATTTTAATGAAATTAGTTAAGCTTTGTAATAATGATTTAAAAAGTATTTATTTAATCAAAAATTGTTTATTCACATACCTAAATTAGTATAAATTACTCATAAACCTAAAAACTAAAACATAAAATTAGTCAATTACTCATAAGCTAAATAACTCATAGTTCATGATAATTAGTCATAAATCTAAGTTACTTATAATTCATGATTTATTGAAATATAAATTTACTTACGTAGCATTCATTATTCATGATTTAATTTGACAATGATCTTAATGTTTATAGTAATGAAATCAAATAAGTTTGGCAATAATGATTAAAACAATATTGATTAAATGAGAAATTGTTTAAATCACAAATAATTAATAAATATTTAAATCAAAACTATTTATTAAATGAGAACCGGTTTACTCATATACTTGAATTACTAGAAATTACTGATAAGCCTAAAAACTGAAACATAGAATTAGTCAATTACTCATAAACCTAAATAATGCATAGTTACTTATCATTAATAAAAATTATTCGTGAATCTAAATTACTCACAATTAACCTAAATTACTCATAATTGTTGACTATAAATTACTCATAAACCAAAAAACACTATAAATCATTGAAACATAAAATTAACTATGTGGCACTATAAATTAACTTTTGCAACCAAGCAAGTGGAATCTGGCTTCTAAAATTTACAAAAATTCAATATATGAAACATTGAATTGAGATTTCTACTATCAGCTATATGTTGTTCTATTCACTATTCATTTTAAAGAACGTCACATCTTTTTCTACTTTTCTTTGTTCACTAAAAAGCATACCAAAATTTTTTCTACTTTTCTCTATTCTTTTTTTAATGGAAAACACACACCACTTCAAATATATTAAAAAAATGGTAGACATTCATTCCACTTCAAATATATTAAAAAAAAAAGCTTAAAATATCTGATTTCATGCCATCCTAAGGATTTTCATTTAGTGATATATATTATAAACCTAAAATTATATTGAGTTGTTTTTGAATTTGTAAAAGAAACTCAGAACAAAGAACTAAAACCTAAATCCATTTAAAGAGTTAAATGTTTAAAAGTGTTGTAAAATATATTTTTGAAAAATTAATCCTAAATAAATAACCTTAAGAATTTTCTAATTCTAGATATAGCTCTTAAACACTATTCTATTCAATCGAATGGATGTCTTACTCCTGACATTTTCACATTGCTATTAGCAAGCCATCAATATTATTCAATTCTCTTTCTGATTCTATTAGATAATTGCATTGACATCATCATGAAAGGCATATTCATTTCTATTAGCAAGCTATCAATATATTTCAATTCAATTTTCTGATCTATTGAGATAGATAGCCCTTTTAAGATTTCTCAAATTATCTATTTCTATTAGCGAATTATCAATGTATTTAAATTCTGTTTTTGATTTGATTTGTTGAGATAGATAGCCCTTTTAAAATTATTCAAAGTATTTAGATCTATATGGAATAGTAATTCAAGGTTGAATTTAAACTTTTGATTATGATATTACCAGAGAAAATCTAGAGAGAGATACAAACATTTCCTCCTTGAAGAAGGCCTTGTTAGGTGTGGAGGTCATAGTTGTATCAACTTATTTTACTAAAATCCTTCCTCAGATCACACTAAAATGTATGTGAATCTAGAATGTGCATGTAATAACTTTCTTTTCTTCAACAAAGAAAATGTTAGATCAATGATGGCTGAAGGTTCATCAAGTTATTTGGAATAAATATTACTTCATTGTCACAATAATATCTAATTTTCCAACTTTCACATCTTCTATCCATATTTAATTGCACTAAGGTGTGAGGATTATAATGGATTTAAGGAATTTATGTATTCCTTTTTGTACTTAAACTGAATTTGGAATTGTGGTCCTTTAGCATACGGTAAATTGGTACATAGATTTATAGATGCATATTCCACGAACATTTTAACAACTTTTCAAGTCTACAATCTAATAGAGAACATTTTATTTTTAAATATTCTTCAATATCCAATTGAAATTCAATAAACTCTACAATAACATTATTTACATATATAAAAATTCATTAGATATCAAATTCAATTGTGCATTTACTTTTTTCCTAAAATATCTACTCAAATAAAAAATAATAGATAGTTATCTAAAAGATGTTGAAATTTTGGATAACTAGGAAAGTATTTCCGAAGAAACCTATGAGGGAAACCCATTTTTTATTATTTAAATTTCCTAATATTTATTAATTTAACCTCCATATACCACATAATCATAATCATGTAGATATTAATGTAATCCATTACAATGATTAAGTTGTGATATTAAAGCAGTCCATTTCAAGGATTATCTTATGATATTAACAATCTATTGTTTTATCAATAAATAAGTAAAATGATTTTAGAGTAATTTTAAAATATGAAAAAAATAAATATATATGAATGTGTTGTTTTAGAAATTTAATAATGTCATTTTAATTTGGTATTTTTGGATTAATTATATTAAAACTTTTAGTTTAGGTTTAGAGCCAGCGATTCTAACTTATTATTATAATATTGATATTAAATATCATTAAGTTTTGAAAGATAAATAATTTAAAATACTAATGTGATTGTCTATTATTTAAATTTCCTAGTATTTATTAATTTTACATCCATATACCACATAATCATAATCATGTAGATATTAATGTAGTTCATTACAATGATTAAGTTGTCATATTAATACACTCGATTACAAGGATTATCTTGTGATATTAACAATCTATTGTTTTATTAATAAATAAGTGAAATGATTTTAGAGTAATTTTAAATATAAAAAGAATTAATATATATGAATTTTTTGTTTTTGAAATTTAATAATATCATTTTAATTTGATATTTCTCCATATATTATATTAAAAATTTTAGTTTAGGTTTAACATTTTTTATCCTTAACACAATTGAAAATTGTATAGTCCAACAAAAAGATAAAATTGTGTTTTCTAGGCAATTTTTTGTTGGCATTGTGAATTAGGTGTTGTCCTTAATGGAAACCTACCTAATAAGTTTTTCTTATTTGATATTATAAATATATTTGTAGAAACAATGTGATTACCTTACCAGTCAATACTCCTTAATTCGTACCCTGAAAACACTAAGCTACATCTCCAGTCTCGAGATCGAGACTCTAATCCTTCCTAACCCCATTTTCTCAATCATAATGCCCTTGAAATCAGTCTCCAAATTTGACAAGGATGGATCAAATTCAGAGTTTTTCACTCCCAACAATACCTGGGTGTGATCAAGGAACACCATAGCATACCAAGGCTCTATTCCATAAAACTCATATGCTCATTTCTCTTCAGTTTTGTTGAATGCATGATATGCTGGAGTTGAGAATAGGATATGATTTCCTAGAACAGGAATAGAACTTAGGGATTAGGAACAAAACTAGTGAACAGGAACCTTGTACTCTATTTCACATAGTATTCCCCACACTTCTGCTACCTGATCTATAATCTCCTTCACACTTTCCTCCTTCAACAACTAAAATGCAACTTTGGCATAAACGTTCTTTCTTAGCCATTCACGAACTGCTACATAAACTTCTTGGGCCTACTGAGGAGAAGCCACTTTCCTTATAACAATAACCCGGACATGATCATATGAAAATACCACATCATTGCACCTAGGCATATTATCGCAATGCCTTTAGCTATTCATAATAGACATCAAGCAGTCTTCCCTGCTTCCCATTCTTCTTGCTTTTCCTCTATACGTGCAATCACTTTGAGACCCTGCATCACTGCATAAGCCTAATTTTATCCAATAAACTAATTATCCTCACCAATGACATGTCTACACTTCGAATGCCCATGAATCACACACTTACAACCAATACCATAGAATTATTCAACACTGATTTCTCTAGTGAAAGCGTCACCCTTTCCAACCCAAGAATTTTTGGCAGAAATTTCTACATGACCAATTAAAGAGCTCTTCACTTGGTCAATACAAACAAAGTATGCACATCCCTTTCTCCTGCTTCCTCCATCAAAAGTTGCTCGAATACCATCTGAGTTCCATTTAGAGTTGTAACCGAAACCTTGATCAACACTCCACTCCACTCAGACGATATCTTCTCAAAATTTGAGAAGAATCACCACTTTGTACACCGTATTTGCATATAAAACCCTACAGTCGATGCCACCTTGTATCCCACTCAATGAATCGTTAACGGTTTCACAGCCTCTTCAAATCTGCGTCCTGTCTAAATGGCCAATGCCAATAGCATTGATCCTCTCCACGAATGATGTCTAGGTGTTTTGTAGATAGCATGTAACCGACCTTCCTTGTGGGTCTTTCCCAGCCAAAATATCTTTGCTCCACAGTCTATGAGAATCAATTTCAATGTGTGAAGGGTTGTAACCAAGATGAATTACTAGAAGAAAACAACTTTCCTTGGCAATTTTATTCCTTGATCTATCTTCTTTTTGTTGACTGCCTCAACAACTAACTTTTGCGTCCTCTTAAGCGTTGCCCATCCTTCCAGAGCTTAATTACATTCCATCATTGGAACTGTTTGACCTCCAATTTTTTTCTCTGTATGCTTTCTCAGCGCTCTGTCCTTCTCGATTTCGTTTGCACACATATATCTTATGAAAAAACACTTTGTTTATAAATAATTACAATTTAATTGCAAATGTACAATGCACAGCTTTTAAATCAAATTTCTATATTCGTAAACAAGTATTTACACAGGTTGTTTTCTCAGGCCTAATTTCCAATATCAGTGGCCTCTATTTCCCTATATGCTTGTAGGCTACAATCAACCCTATCTATTCCTATTTAAATTGCTTTCTTCATCCTATTTCCCTTCTTTTCATGCATTTGAGGCTTACATTTTATATCAATGGTTCTGAAACTAATTCTGGTTTCAGATCCTCCATTTCCTCAACAAAATCCTAAAATATCTCAACTCCATTAATTAATTCCTAATTCAAGATTTACAATTAATTTCCAAATCTATAAATCCCTATGAGCTCTCAACTATCCTAATTTTCTCATGTTCTCAATCATTCGAGAACATTTACAATATGCCTCACAATATCTAATTAATTCTTATTCTAAATATCTCTCATTAAAATCACGCAAAAAAATTAATAATTACATTAATTTAATTCTTAGGAAACCAACTCCCTTGAAAACACAAGACCCCCCATGTCTACTAAAATACAATGAAATTTCTAAGCTAGATGCTCCTGCATCAGACTCCCAAGGTTGAAAACATTCATGATCTCCAGATCATGTGTCCTCATATCTTGATAGAAAACCTTCATCTCATATGTTGATAGAAAACCTCTAGGGCCTCAAACTTTTGTTTGTAGTTGTCCAAATTCTTTGCTCCTTTGTTTCTATTGTATGTCTACTATCTTCTGTTTCATCTTCCTCTCCTTGTCAATCAGTTTCAAACTCTGATTTATCACTCTTGTTGTTGTTGTCAATCTCCTCCATCTAGACTGCTTCATCATTAATTGCCATAATTCTTCAATCTCCATCTCCAGCACATCCTTGGGCTGGTACATACTATGCCATTTACTGCTACGTCTTCCACTTTGCTTCAAGTTGTTGTTGTTGTCGACTGACTCTTGCATCTTCACATTATGCATCTCTTCAAGACCTTTCTCTTTCATGGTTAACTCTTCCTTCATCGAATCTTGATTTTCCAGCATTATTTCTAGTAATTGAACATCTTTGTCCCATGGATTAAACTTTTCCATAGAATCTTCCTATTCCATATTTACTTGGTTTCTCATCTCTACCAAATTTCCTCCAGCATCTGCAACAAAACCTGCACTCACAAAATAATTATTAAAATAAAAAACATAAGGCCTCATTGCCTCTTCTTCCTTTGGAAACATCTCAGTATACTACTTTGATTTTTCCTCCTCTATCAGCACATCAATATGTTGATTCAACCTCTCTAAATAATTCTCTAAAGGACTCTTCAGACTGTTAGCAAGTCTCTCTTCCACATCATCTCCTTCAATTATGTCTCTCTGCTCTTGTCCACTATAGTGAACTCTTTCCTCTACAATCACATTGTCATACTCTGATTTTTCCAGCAAATATTCCACTAATTCAATTTCTCTTTGACACTTCATAAGTACTTCATCATCACTTATAATTCCAAGTTCTTTCTGCTACAATATATTGGAAATAATACTGAGAGGGGGGGTGAATCAGTATTATCTGGTCAAATATTTTCTTTTTCAAACCTAGAACATATACGCTACTTCGGTTAGATGAACCCGCGTATATACGCAACTATAGATAAGGAAACCCGCGTATACTATGCAGATTTAAAATTTACTTTATTCTACAAATGTCGATCATTAAGTTATGCACCAGAATAAATAGTTACCAGGAACAATAAAACAAATCATAAGACAACCACACATAAGAACACAAGATATAAGGTGGAAACCCAATGTGGGTGAAAACCACCTGCTGCAATTCGTCTCTATATTTAATTAGAAACTTCTTTTTACAATGATTCTGTACTGCTGCAGTCCTTTACCAGTACGTGGGCTGATACTTGTAGGGAGCTACAATCCTCTCTCGTTTTCCAGCTTCTCCTGGAAGGGAGCTACAACCCCCTTAGTTTTTGAACTAGTTGAGATGCTAGTACGCAGGCTGCTACCTGCAGAAGGCTACAACCTTCTCTTCCTTCCAGGGACCACATTTCATAAATTTTCAAACTGAATCCACAAATAACATTAATCAATCATCAAGAATTTATGCATCAACCAAACACCTTTTCACCAATCAAGGCTGAATCATAATAAACACTTCTCTGACAACTGTACCCAGATCATAGCAACTGTAATCACACCCCAAATTCTAAACCCAGATCACTGTAATAATCAATAGAAGCAGCTAGAACATAATTTAAGAGACGTACGCTACTTCAGTATTCAGAAACCTGCGTGCATACGCTTCTGTGTTAAGAGAAACCTGTGTATACGTTCTTTTGCCTTACTTAAGCTGCATGTATACGCTTCTGTGCTAAGATCAACCTGCATATACGCACTTTTGACTTACAGAAATTATGTGTATATGCACCTTTGCTTCAGTGAACCTGCGTACAGATCTATAAAGATAATTTACCCCTTCAAATGATCAGATATTAGTTTACCCAGATTGCCAGATTTATAGATCAAGAAAGCGTCACATAGAATAGATCAAAATCATACAAAGATACTATCATTCAAGCCTTAAGATTTTGACCTATCAAAAGAACTTATCCTTCTCCTTGTGCTCAGGTTCCTTCTTCCTTCAGATCCAGATCTACACCATAACCCAATCATAGTATTCAAGATCTAACACATGTCAAATATTCAATAATTCAGATGATCCCTTGCCAAATGATCTCCTTCCTCTTTTATAGCCTTAGGCCTTTCACAATACCATGGTCCAAAACCATAACAATTCAATACCATGGACCCAATACTTGGAATCAACACTTATGACAAGATACCATGGCCCAAAACCATATGTTTAAATATCACAGACTAAATACCACGGACCAAAAATAAGTTTTCCCACATGTACGTGCTTTTCCTTGCATGAAAGTGCATGCATACGCATACGTGCCTTGGGAATGTCCAACCCGTGTGTATACACGGCTTCGTCAAAGTGAACCTGCGTATGTCTTTTTCTTCTTTCTGAGTGCCTGAACTGTGATCTGTCACCAAAGTGAGTTGCCATCAAGGAAAACACCTATGCCATAGCACCAAAACTGCCAAACCTGTGCCAGAATGCCAACAATCTCGCCCTTTGGACTTGATGGCAACCCCAAGATCCTCAAGATAATTCTCCCCCTTTGTCATCAAGGGTAAAGGGTTGTGCTCCCCCTGAGTACATGGTGAAATCTCTGCTCTGCTATGTTGAACATGCTCCCCCTGACTGTAGGCAAGATTTGCAAAAAGACGTTCTTTAAAAAGAACCATGGCTTATACATCATAACTGACCTTCCTATCACAAAAGAATCTATACATACATCCATCACCCAACCAAGTGGGGATCATCAATCCAACCAAGTGGGGATACATTAGAAATTTGCATATGACAACCAATTACATTACATCATTCATCCCAAGCATAGTGGGGAAACCAAAATAGGTCGTTACATGACCTTGATGAAAAGAAGATATACATGACATAGAGACGAAACATCTTGAGCAAGACTATGAAAGTCATCAATAACTACTATCAGCAGCATCTGTCAATCATTATTTAGATCAGCAACCATGTTCTCTTTCTATTCTTCCCCTGCAAGAGCTCCACCTGAAACCAACAATAGTTGTGAAATTGAACCAAAAGCTTCTAAGGTAATGCCAACAATGCATCACTAGAAGATTATCTGCTCCCCCTGAACCTGTGCCAGATGGTCTCTGACAGACCCCTATCAGACTATCAGAGTCTATCCCTGCTGATATCCTTCAAACCTCCATATACGTGACTGTATCTGCACAAACCAGTGTATGTACGTGGATCCTGCTCATCCAACTCACATACAACAACTTTTCTATGAAACAGACAAGTTTCAACAGCAGGTTGAAGCATCAACTACTCCCAGCTTCTATCTGAGGTATTCAAATGTTTCCCTGGGCAGCGGTTTGGTGAGTATATCAGCAACTTGTTCCTTAGAGGGAACATACTCCAACTTGACTTTTTGTTCCAGCACTTGTTCCCGAAGAAAATGATATTTGATAGGTATGTGCTTGGTCTTTGAATGCATGAATGGATTCTTTGAAATGTTGATTGCACTCATGTTATCACATAAGATGGAGATAGGTGGAGTACAGGTGATTTGATAATCCTGCAAGGTTTGCATCATCCAAAGGAGTTTGGTGCAACAAGATGTAGTAGCCACATATTCTGCTTCAACTGTAGATAATGCAATAGAACTTTGTTTCTTGCTGAACCAAGATACTAATCTAGAACCCATAAAGAATGCACCGCCACTAGTGCTTTTTCTGTCATCCACGCTTCTAGCACAATCTGCATCTGTATAAGCATGAAGAGTGAGATCTGCATCTCTAGGATATCATAGGCCACAGTTTTGAGTTCCTTGAAGATACTTGAAAATTCTCTTTACTGCCTAAAGATGATTTTCCTTAGGATTTGCCTAAATTATTCCAACAATTCCTACTGCATGCATGATGTCTGGTCGGGTACCTGTTAAATAGAGCAGACTTCTAATCATGGATCTATAGGTTGGTTGATGCACTGCTGCTGATTCATCATTTGCACTGAGGCTGCATCCTGTGACCATAGGAGTACATACTGGTTTCGAATCTTCCATGCCATACTTCTTCAAGATCTGCTTGAGGTATTTAGTTTGAGATAGAAAGATACCGCCTTTATTTTGTTGGATTTGTAAGCCAAGAAAATATGTCAGTTCTCCAAGCAAACACATTTCGAATTCCTTCTGCATCACTAAGGAAAAGTTTTGACTCATAGCTTCTTCATTGCTGCCAAAGATGATATCATCTACATACACAACAAGTATTAGCAATTTGTTATTTTCAATTTTTATATAAAGATTGCTATCTACTGATCCTTTTGAAAAAC
>APFE031419749.1:27464-82409 GCA_000404065.3 Pinus taeda
AAACCCCTCAGCAACAAAGGCGTCCCCTTGAAGCCAAAACAGCTCTAATACCAAATGTAGGTTTTAACCCCGTACAGAAATTACCTGCATACGAATTCTAAATCACAAGAAAAAGTAAAAAATGCGAGAGCATAACACATAAAACACATATACACAGAGATTTCCCACGGGATCTCAAAACCGAGACTACCAGCTTGATTTTTCATTATATTCCTTTCAATGTTACAATACATATTTATACATGCTGAAGCATCCAATACCATGGACCGAAAAACCATCACGTCCAATACCATGGAGCAAAAAACCATTGGATCCACTACCATGGACCGAAAACCATCACGTCCAGAACACATGTGTGAAAATCATGCACAAAACCATAGGTGGGTCTGCCCAACCTAACATAGCGTCCAAAACAAAAATTTTCCGGGGCACTGCCCCGGACCCCATAAAGTGGGGTTACCGGTACCCCTCAAACCCCTTGTTAACTATGTGGAAAGAATATAACACAACCCAACAGCTTAGTCATTCACAGACTGCTACATAAACTTCTTGGGCCTACTGAGGAGAAGCCACTTTCCTTATAATAATAAACCCAGATAGGATCATATGCATACCACATCATTCTAGCTAGGCATATTATTGAAATGCCTTTAGTTGTTCATAACAGACATCAAATAGTCTCCCCTGGTTTCCATTCTTCTAACTTTTCATCGATACGTGCAATCAGTTTGAGACCCTACATCACTACATATGCCTACTTTTATCTAATAAACTAATTATCCTCGCCAATGAAATGTCTACACTCTGAATTCCCATGAATCTCCCACTTACAACTAATACCCTAGAGTTGTTCAACACTAATTTCTCTAGTGAAAGCCTCACCCTTTCCAACCCAGAAATTTTTGGCAGAAATTTCTACATGATCAATTAAATTGCTCTTCACTTGGTCATTACAAACAAAGTATGCACATCCCTTTCTCCTGCTTCCTCCATCAAAAGCTAGTCGAATACCATCTGATTTCCATCTAGCGTTGTAACCAAAACCTTGATCAGAACTCCACTCCACTCACACGATTTCTTCTCTAAATTTGAGAAGAAGCACTGCTTTGTACATCATATTTGTAGATCAAACCTTGAAATCGATGCCACCTCATATCCCACTCAACGAATCATTGATAGTTTCATAGCCTCTTCAAATCTGCATCTTGTCTAAATGGCCAATGCCAATAGCATTGATCCTCTCCACGAATGATGTATAAGTGCATTACAGATAGCATGTAACATATCTTCCCTGTGGGTATTTCCCAGTGAAAATCTCTTTGCTCCACGGTCTATGAGAATCAATTTCAATTTGTGAAGGGTTGAAACCAAGATGAATTACTAATAGTAAAAGCCTTTCCTTAGAGATTTTCTTCCTTGATCTATCTTCTTTTTATTGATTTCCTCAATAGCTTACTTCCGCGTCCTCTTAAGCATTGTCCATCTCCAGAGCTTAATTATAGTCCACCATCGGAATTGTTTGACCTCCAATTTTTTTCTCTATATGTTGTCTTTGTGCTTTGTCCTTCTCGATTTTGTCTGCACACATGTATCTTATGCAAATCACTTTTTTCTATAAATAATTACAATTTAATCACATATGTACTCTACATGGTTTTGAAATTGAATTTCTATATTCATAAACAAGTATTTACAGGGGTTCTTCTCTCTGGCCTGATACCTAGCATCAGTGTCCTCTATTTCCCTATATACTCGTAGGCTACAATCAACCCTATCTATTCCTATCTAAATTGCTTTCTTCATCCTATTTCCCTTCTTTTCATGCCTTTGAGGCTTACATTTTATATGAAAGGTTCTCAAACCAATTCTGGTTTCAGATCCTCCATCTTCTCAAAAAAATCCTAAAATCTCTCAACTCCACCAATTAATTCCTAATTCAAGATTTACAATTAATTTCCAAATCTATCAATCCCTATGAGCTCTCAATTGTCCTAATTCTCTCATGTTCTCCAACATTTGAGAACATTTACAATATGCCTCACAATATCTAATTAATTCTTATTCTAAATATCTCTCATTAAAATCATGCAAAAACATTAATAATCACATTAATTTAATTCTTAGGAAACCAACTCCCTTGAAAACACAAGACCCCCCATGTCTACTAAAATACAATGAAATTTCTAAGCTGGATGCTACTGCATCAGACTCCCAAGGTTGAAAATATTCATGATCTCTAGATCATGTGTCCTCATATGTTGATATAAAACCTCCATCTCATATGTTGATAGAAAACCTCCAGGGTCCCAAACTCTTGTTTGTAGTTTTCTAAATGCTCTACTACTTTTTTGCTGTTGTATGTCTGCTATCTTCGGTTTCATCTTCCTCTTCTTGTCAATCAGTTCCAAATTTTGATTGATCACTCTTCCTGTTGTTGTCAATCTCCTCAATCTGGACTGCTTCATCATTAATTTCCATAATTCTTCAATCTCCATCTCCATCACATCCTTGGGGTTGTACATTCTCTGCCATTTATTGCTACCTCTTCCTCTTTGCTTCAGGTTATTGTTGTTGTCCACTAATTCTTGCATCTTCACATTTTGCATCTCTTCATTGAACCCTGATTTTCCAACATTATTTTTAGTAATTGAACATCTTTGTCCCATGGATTAAACTTTTCCATAGAATATTCCTCTTCCATCTTTACTTGGCTACTCATCAGTGCCAAATTTCCTCCAGTATCTGCAACAAAACCTACACTCACAAAATAATTATTAAAATAAAAAACATAAGGCCTCATTGCCTCTTCTTCCTTTCGAAACATTTCAGTATGTTCCTATGATTTTTCCTCCTCTATTAGCACATCAATATGTTGATTCAACCTCTCTAAAGAATTCTCTAAAGGACTCTCGAGACTGTCAGCAAGTCTCTCTTCCAGACCATCTGCTTCAATGATGTCTCTCTGCTCTTGTCCACTGTACTGAACTCATTCCTTTGTAATCACACTGTCATCTCTGAGTTTTCCAACAAATATTCCAGCAATTCAATTTCTCTTTGACACTTCATAAGTACTTCATCATCAGTTATATTTCCAAGTTATTTATGTTGCAATAATTCACTGCTTTTCTCATTCGAGAGAAATTCTCCATCATTCTTTACTTTAGATTATTTATCCTTTGAAAGATACTCTTCCATGCTTTTCCCATCTTCAAAAGACTACCCATCCTCTTCAAAACTTGTAATCACATCAAAATTATTAAATTAAAAGATACAAGGTTTTATATGCTCCTTTTGATCCAAACTTGTCTAATACTTGAGAAAATTATCAATAATTCCCTCCTCAGCATGGTAAACTTATTTTTGTCTTGAATTGGCACAATGGTTCATAAGATCTTTCACAAATCTCCAGTCTTCATCTCCACCCAGAACTTCACTCTGTTCTTCTTCACAAATGGAAACTTCCATTTTCAACTCAGCTTCTCTGAGTTCTTCAGATTTCAATTTAACATTCATTAACTACCAAGCTTCTTAAGCTCTTCTACTAATTGCATATCCACCTGCTGATTTTTCTTCTTCTGCAGCCTTTGCCACTTTACTTTTTTTCTCATGGTCCAACCATATCTATGGTACTTATTATTTCTCTACAACATTTCCATTAATATCTCAAGATGAACTGCAATTTCAGCCTTCTCCCCCTCATATTATTCTTCACCTAAATGTCTCTGTATGCCATTTGCCTTGGCATCCTCTTTCTTCACCTTTCTTCTACTATGGTCTTCCTCCAAAATTCTATTATGACTATTAGTGGCCATATTCTTCTCCATCTTCATGAGTTCCTCACTCACTCACTATGAGTTGTACTTAAGCCTCTGCAATATCAAGTCCTCCCTGTTGTCACTTACCTCACCAAGCTCTCCCCTTGACTTGGTCTTTTGGCAAGAACTAGTTCTCTATCTCTAGAACCTCTTAGAGCACTTATCTCAACTCATCTGCACCTTTGAAAACAATTACTTTTCTTCCTTTATCCAACTTCTGTTGGAATTCTTCAAAGTCTACCACACACTTCTTTCACTCAAAATTTCTTTACTAGCTTCCTTCATTATTGTTTCTTTTCTTTTGATGAGATTCTCTCTCTTTGTCTACAAAATGAATTCTGCAGCCATAATATTCAAACAAAATTAAAATAAAACACACTATCTCACCTTCAAGATCTATGTCTGATCTTGTTCTACCATTCACCTATATACACAACTTCAAAACATAACTTTGTTCTAATTTTATCTCAAAGAAATTTTACACGCAAAATCTCTTGTTCAGCTCTGATACCATATGATGACCTTACCAGGTAAATACTCCATAATTCGTAGCCTAAAAACACTAAGATACATCCCTAGTCTCGAGATCAAGACTCTAATCCTTCCTATCCCCATTTTTTCAACAATAATGCCCTTAAAACCAGTCTTCAAATTTGACAAGGAAGGATCAAATTCAGATTTTTTGTGCTCCCTACAATACCTGGGTGTGATCAAGGAACACCAAAGCATACCAAAGCTCTGTTCCTTAAAACCCATATGCTCATTTCTCTTCAATTTTTTTGAATGCATGATATGCTGGAGTTGAGAATAGGATATGATTTCCTAGAACAAGAACTGAACTTAGGGATTAGGAACAGAACTGGTGAACAGGAACCCTGTACTCTATTTCACACAGTCTTTCCTACAGTTCCACTACCTAATCTATAATCTCCTTCACACTTTCCTCCTTCAACAACTGAAATGAAACTTTGGCATAAACTTTCTTGCTTAGCCATGCACAGACTACTACATGAACTTCTTGGGCCTACTAAGTAGAAGCCACTTTCCTTATAACAATAACACGGACAGGATCATATGCATACCACATCATTCCAGCTAGGCATATTATTGCAATGCCTTTAGTTGTTTGTAACAGACATCAAACATTCTTCCTTGCTTCCCGTTCTTCTGGCTTTTCCTCTATACGTGCAATCACTTTGAGACCTTGCGTCACTGCATAGGCCTACTTTTATCCAACAAACTGATTATCCTCGCCAATTCCATGTCTACACTTTGAATGCCTATGTATCGCCCACTTACAACCAATACCCTAGAGTTATTCAACACCAATTTCTCTAGTGAAAGCCTCACCCTTTCCAAACCAGGAATTTTTGACAGAAATTTCTACATGATCAATTAAAGAGTTCTTCACTTGGTCAATACAAACAAAGTATGCACATCCCTTTCTCTTGCTTCCTCCATCAAAATCTACTCGAATACCATCTAATTTTCATCTGGCGTTGTAATTGAAACCTTGATTGGCACTCCACTCCACTCATACCATTTCTTCTCTAAATTTGTGAAGAATCACTGCTTTGTACACCGTATTTGCAGATAAAACTCTACAGTCAATGCCACCTTGTATCCCACTCAACAAATCATTAACAATTTCATAGCCTCTTCAAATCTGCATCCTATCTAAATGGCCAATGCCAATAGCATTGATACTCTCCATGAACGATGTCTAAGTGCTTTGTAGATAGCATGTAACCTATCTTCCTTGTGGGTCTTTCCCATCCAAAATTTATTTTCTCCACGGTCTATGAGAATCAATTTCAATTTGTGAAGGGTTGAAACCAAGATGAATTACTAACAAAAGACGCCTTTCCTCAGAGATATGCCTCCTTGATCTATCTTCTTTTTGTTGACTACCTCAACAGCTTACTTCCACATCCTCTTAAGCAAAACCTATCCTTCCAGAGTTTTATTACAGTCCATCATTGGAACTATTTGACCTCCAATTTTTTTCTTTATACACTGTCTCAGCACTCTGTCCTTCTCGATTTTGTCTGCACACATATATCTTATGGAAAAACACTTTGTCTATAAATAATTACAATTTAATCACATACGTTCTCTACAAAGTTTTGAAATTGAACTTCTATATTCGTAAACAATTCTTTACACAGGTTCTTCTCTGAGGCTTGATTTCCAATATTAGTGGCCTTTATTTCCCTATATGCCCATAGGCTACAATCAACCCTATCTATTCATATCTAAATTGATTTCTTCATCCTATTTCCCTTATTTTCATGCCTTTGAGGCTTCCATTTTGTATCAAAGGTTCTCAAACCAATTCTGGTTTTAGATCCTCCATCTACTCAACAAAATCCTAAAATCTCTCAACTGCATCAATTAATTCCTAATTCAAGATTTACAATTAATTTCTAAATCTATCAATCCCTATGAGCTCTCAACTGTCCTAATTCTCTCATGTTCTCCAACATTTGAGAACATTTACAATATGCCTCACAATATCTAATTAGTTATTATTCTAAATATCTCTCATTAAAATCACGTGAAAACATTAATAATTACATTAATTTAATTCTTAGGAAAACAACTCCCTTGTAAACACAAGGCCCCTATGTCTACTAAAATACAATGAAATTTCTAAGCTGGATGCTCCTACATCACATTGTAGCATCAATATTAAACATAGAAATTAATATAAACATAATTATAAGTTTACTAACATTAATAATCTTAGATTGTAGAGATTAGGTTTAAAAAATTGTGGAATTGTATTCGTTGTTCTAATAATGTTATGATTGCTCATTTGATTTTATACAATGTGTACATGTGAAGTTTTTATGTATGTATAAATGGTAAATTATGTATGTATGTTACTTTTAATTTTATTCAACATTAAATTGTTTTCTTGATATCAAATGTGTTTTTTTTTTTCTATTAGGTGATTTCATTGTTTTGTCATGGATCCATCTATTTGGAGTTGCCTTCCATTCGAAATTCTTGAACTTGTCTTCCTCTGCCTGCCTTTATTGGTTGTGATAAAGTTTGGAAATATTTGTAAGAAATGGAAGAATATTTTGCAAAACCCTTCTTTCTTGTTACATTTCGAGCGCCGCATAAACTAATATCCTTACTTGTGTTCAATTAACCAATACAATCACATATATTCACACATCACATGAACATTGTAAATTAAACCCAAAACACAATATAATCAGATGCATTAACATGAACTAAATACATGGTAATTTCAAAATACTTCTCTTTCTTGATATCTTCCAATTTAATACAGACTCTCCACCCTGCGCACATAGCTATAGGGGTCTGTGCACTCAACTGCAGACTTCCACCCTAGGCCTCTGTGCACTCAGCTACAGAGCCACTACCTATGCTAAGACTTGAAACACTTAGAATTCTCTGCCAAAACTCCAATTCTTCACACTTCACTCCTCACTACTCAGAGCTTACTTACTTAGCTCCCTTTTATAGATCTTTATAGCTGACTTGACTCTTTACAAAATAAGGGAGGAAAACCCTTTAAGAATCTTGACACCTTTGCACTCCGCGACCACAAAATATGGAGACTTTACAACTTTATTACAAAATTATCCCAAAACATGGGCTTTTAGCCCCAAAACTACTCTTGGGCGAACCCATTCCCAACAAGCCTGCTATGGGGTAAAATGCACGGGATGAAAACTACCCTCAAAAGTCTTCCCGAGACTTCTGACAGACTGTAAGGTTATCTGCAAAAGGTACCTGTTACACACATGTTCATCTATCTAACATATATTGACAGGATATGGAGAAAGGATCACCTTTGGTTCTTTCTACATTCGCTTGGGGATCTTCGTGTGGTAAGAAGAACTCCTCCTGACTCGCTCCAAGATGATTCCTGCACAAAAGAACGAAGCAAACTGATCATAGAATATACTTCTAACAATTAATGTAAGAATCCGTAACAAACATGTATAAATGTGTAACTAATCTACTCAACATAACAAGCATCAGAATGAACAAATAAATGCACAATATCACTGACACTTTGAGTAGTGGAACACAACCGCAGTCCTATATTCAAAAGAGTGATTACAACAACCCTGTTGTATCAACCTTCCTTATCCCTTCTTCCTCTCTCTCTCTCCTTCTTTCAGCTAGCTCCTTCAAGAATATGACAACATCACAACAACAGCATGTACTATCCTTCTAGATACTCTGACCCTTGTGCAATGGCCCTCTCGTTGCTTAAATAGCAATCAAATTAGGGCTTCCCAACTCCGCCTGTAGTTCATTTGGGTAGAAACCATGAACCTGCCTCTTTTACCAGCTTTTTCCCATTTTCCTCTGTTTCCGGAATAGAATTCCTCGAAATATCTTGATTTTTGGAGTTTCCCTACTTTTCTTGCACAAATTTAGGGAAATAATATCTAGATAGTTTATGGCAGATTCGTTGGCATAACCACTTGAGCATCACTAAAGTTCACTAACGCTCCCCTTGGTCTAACAACATGAGTTAGCAGGTGACTAATGCTCCTGTATGCTTGTAAACAAGCTTTATAAAGCAGGTTGTGAGTGTATAGCGAGCATTAGTGTGGATTTTGGGCTTGTAACTATGGTCATTCTTTCAGTCATCTTGTCCTTCTCCTTTGAGTTGATTAGGAGGTCAATTTGTCCTATAACAGATGCCCCCTAAAGTATGAGATCAGAGGCAAAGACGATGGCCGAAATACTCTATGAAAACACTGTAATTTCCTATTGAAATCTTTGTAGAGAGAGAGAATTGTCGGGCGATAAGGAAAACCTGATACAAAAAAAGTACATATATGTGAACTACTAAAATCATGTCCTGAGTTGGGCATTCCCATGCTCAGTATCTATGTCAAAGTAACTTTCTCCTCAGAGATATAACAATGTTGGCCACCAACATGGCACAAGGCAGATCCAGTGTCATAATAGATTATCCGAAAATGGTTGTCTTCAAAGAACAATATCAAAGCTTGGGAGAGGAAACAAGGTTGAATGATGCAAGCCTCTACCCAAGGTCTTGATTCCTGCTTCACCAAACAACATAGATCAGTACATGTGATAAAATGAGTTGACATCAAACATCCATGAAATCATCTGATTAGCATCCAATAATGGAGACTGTTAATAGATGCGAGGAAGGCCACCGATAATGATGATGGTCTCCAAGATGCACAGTGCAAACTAGTGAGTGTGAAAGATTTGTTGTCATCGAACACTCGTAGAATCACTGAACCAGGAGCCAATGATGAAAGCCCATGATCAAGCACAAGGTAACCTACCACTAATGTCTACAAGCACTAAGGCACTGAATGTGTTTCTGGGTTATCTTCCTAGATAGAGTGTTGAAGTCGATAGATAGGAACCTGTTGAAAGGTAGGCAATGACGTGTCCTACATTAGTGGACACGAAACCGGACAAGGATGATTTTGTTTTCTGAAGAATCTTTTGAGCTTTTAGGTATAAACAACGGAGGGCATGATGAAAGGATATGTAGGGTAAGTTGATTGAGGAAACAAGTAGGGACCCTTGAACAATAGAATGCATGACAACGGTTTTAACCAGATAGCACCAGAATCATGAACACTACAAAGTGTTTAAGATATAGAGATGCAATGGCATCAGGGTATATAGGCTAAAAACTCATAGCTTGGTAGGGTTCATATTGAGAGGCTATCAAAATGATGGTTTATCTTAGGGAGTGCCATGTTCAAGGGAACTTTTGCTGCGAAATCATGCTTCAAGATACGGTTGTATTTCCATATTTCCCTATCTGATTTTTAATGAGTCCAAAAGGGTAAACTCATCGATCTTTTCATGTTTAGACAGTCTAGAAAGGATCACATAAAGAACGACTCTTTGACCTATCTGATTAGTTTAATGAGTCTAAACAGGAAAACTCGTCGATTTTTTCATCTTTTAAGAGTCTAAAAAGTATCGTAAAAAGAATGACTCTATATCTTGTCTGTGTATTTGAAGAGTCCACACTAGACAACTCAGTGATCTTTTCATCTTTAGAGAGTTTGAAAAGATAGTAAAGAGAGACTACATGGTGGTCCCTTTGTCATAGTTGTTAAATGGGTGTGACAAAAGGTTAATAGTATACCCGTATCGGTTACTTTTCTGTATTTAATCTACTAGACGCGGATAAAGAGAAAACTTTGTCCAATATATCTTGACCTCATTTTGTTATGAGTACGAGGTGGCGGACTAAACTCATGTTTTGTTGTGACACTTTAACGAGCTCAGTAACAAAATCTTAGGATTTTTCATTTTTTAATGAGCTTAAAAAAACACCTGAAAGAATGCTCGAGTCATCTTTATCATGTTTAATGAGCAGCAAGACACAGCTCGGGATTTTTTTAGTTTAAAGAGCAAGAAAAAAGTACCTAAAAAGGATGCTCCATTGGTCTTTTTCAGTTTATGAGCTAGAACTAGATCAAAAAAGAGGTGCTCAGAGCATCGTTTGCATATATTTAATGAGTGAAAACGATGAAAAACTCGTGGATGTTTTTATTTTTTAAAGAGCGATAAAATATCCCAAAAAAGTACTTTACGGGTTGTGGTATATATGTTTAATGAGCTCTAACACAAAAACTCAGAGGTGTTTATATTTTCTTAAAGAACAATAAATTGTCTCCAAAAGTGCTCTATTTATCGTTGCATAGATTTAACGAGCGCAAGGACAAAAGCAATAAAATATCCCTAACAATGCTCTATTCATCTTTGTAGTAGTTTAACGATCCCAAAGAAGAAGACTCGATGTTTTTCAGATTAACAAGCAAGAAAAATACCATAAAAAGGACGCTCAATCTTTCTCGATCTCATGCTTGACATTAGAAGGGTCTACGCCATGAATTTCCTCATAAGACCAAGGAAAAACGTCGCAGAAGTCCCTAAACAAGTAGGTGAAGCTCACAATTTGCTTAGGATTGTGATTGGCTCTACTCTATATGTTTTCCATGATGCCTGTCATGACAGAAATATCGAGGAGAAATGTTTGTGAAATATTGCCCCTATTTCCTTTCGAGTCCAAAAGTTGGATATTCGTATACGGTGAGGAAATGATTACATGCATGTTAGGTGACAGGATTTGAAGAGGAATCATGTCCGAATCAAATATCGAAACATGATGGTGTGAATCCTCCCAAGGTCACTCTTCTAACCTCGTGATCTCTCTAATAGCTTCGTCCACTGATAGGACTTGATTGAGTGGATTGAAAGAAGGAGCGATTATGGGAGGGGTAGTGGTACCATTGGCCAAAACCAAAGTGACTAGAGATTCGGGTGCAATTTGAATGGCTTTGCAGGCCAATTCAATTGGTGACAGTGACATTTTCTCTCCATAAGTGTCAATGTCTAAAAGAGTTAGTAGGATCCATGGATCGATCTGTTCATGAGGAAAAGATGAAAGCATGTTGATTGATTGTGAAACCTTCGGCGGCTAAAGAGGGAAACAACCCATGAGGGAAGAAGCCTTCAGTAGACCAGTACCTAAACTAACGTAACTGCCAGTTCCACCTCATACTAGGGGTACAAAGCCACTTGGTAATGTGAATAATCAGGGGTCGAGAAAGACAACTGATCTACTGTAATAACCTTTCATCCAATGGAAATTGGATGATGCAAAAGACAGTAGATATGACAGCCGTCTTGGCATATGTCTAACTGCGACCCAACAGATTATAGTCGAGTTCTCATTCACAACTTCCCCATCCACCGTTACTGTTTTCCCAGCCAAAGTGATGGGAAAATTGGCTAAGTATCCTTTTGGGACAAAGGTGTGGCCGTCGAAAGCTTTAAGGGAGTTTAACTATGGGGAGAGGGTTGGGGAACCCAAGGCTAGCCAACATGAAGCTGACATGATGCATGTCGAAGCACCTTCATCGATGACGGTTTGGTGTATACCTTTCCCTTTCGAAGTGATATGAACTTGAAATGCAAGCTAGTGGGAAAGGGGAGGTTTACACTTGTCCATGTCAAAAATGGCAAGCATGGAATCCACAGGGTCAATACCCCCAATAGCTGAAAGAAAAGCTTTCCTTTGGCTAGGGCATGTTTATAATAATTCGAGCACCGACATAGCCGATGGCGCTTGTGCCAAATCCTATACAATGTTGTAGTGTGGGGCGGCACGTGCAGATGTGTTGTGTGTTGTGCGTTGAAGTGCCCCCTTGGGGGGTCAAATTACAAAGTCATCAACTGGCCTTTTGATTTGCAAATCATTGGGCGATGATGGGTTTTGACCTATGGATGGTTCTGCTATCGGAGCGACAGGAGCTCCCTATGATTTGGCTCTTGTGGTGAGATCTATCGTTCCAAATGTGTAAACAATAGAACTCCCTTCACTAGCTGAAGGGTGTTGCGAACTGTTGCTGCCCCCTGACATGGGTTGCAGTTCGTTGGTAACGATATTTTGCTACTGTTGATTAGGAAAAGGATTTCTAAGGAAAAAAGGTGCCTTACTAGAATCTCTCTTGGTAAGGGTACTCCATGCATTCTTGAAGCTGCGGACAATGCTAGGTTTCATGGTCTTCAAGATAGAGTTTGCACGAATAGTTGGTGCCTTTATCCTTTTCCACATCAGTAGGCACATGCAGCCTTCTGTTTCGAGTTCGACTACTTAGATGACTGCTCCTCAGAAGGAGTGGTCTTGTTCTGTTTCTTCTTGTTCTTGCTACTAGATTTCTTTGTAGACTACACAGAGTTAATCACAGTGGAAAAAAGAGTAGTCGTTTTGGTAGAGGGGTCCACTACCAATTTGGAAACGAACCCACTAAGTTGTTTTATAGTGCCTGTGGAGGTTGTGCCGACGATCCCATCGGCATGCGCTCCAAGGCGCTGAGTGGTGGGAGGATTGGGGTTATTGGGAGCATAGGGTATAATGTCATAGAGAGTGCCAGATTGTGAATAAATTAAATCCAAGTGCTGGGCACGATGTATGGATTGCTCCTTTGTGACCGCACCACCTAGAGTGACATCTCTAGTGATTTGTGGGAGTAGCGACTTATAGAACCAGTCTGTTAAGAGAAAATCAAGGATGGGGGCTTTGACTAACCTCCACCTACGTCTTCATTCATGGATATGATTGGAGATGTGGGTGGAGGTATCTTGATGAAACAAAGTAAGGAGTTCCGTCCTTGTCCCATAATGGATAGGTAACTAAAAGTGCTTTAGAAACTCCATAGCTAAAACATCAAAGGTATTCATTTACGCACATGGTAACTCAATATACCACTTTGCAGCATTTCCAGTGAGTGTGTGGGGAAAAGGATGCAACAGGACATTGTCATCCACCATGGAGTTAGAAACACACCATAGATGGTAGGTTGTGATGTGAGTGCTTGGATCCTCCCCTTGTTTTCCGTTGAACTTAGGAATGTCTGTTGGTATTTTATGCGGGATCGGCGGCCATTATAGGTTATGGTAGATGGGGTCATTTGTCGACTTGTATAAGTTGGGGATATCCAATGTTGCCAAAAAAGGCAAATTGTTAGGTGCCACCGACTCGGACCATTGTGATGACGGATGATCTAAGGAGGTCTACACTCCTCCCATTGTCTGGTTCCCCATGGTGTACATGGGCTGTGTGGCATAGTAGTTTCTTTGCAGTATGATGTTGTAAAGTGGATTACCATGAGGATTTTGATACTGGGATATGAAGTTGCCCCCAGTATAAGGAGTGCCCCCTTGATTCATCTGAGTGTGTGAGTAGGGTGCCCACATGGTTTGGGTGGGGATCCCTTGTGGATTCCCAACCGACACTGAACTAACCATATGGATTTGATTAACAGAGGGAAAATTCATGTAAATCAGTGACTGTCCATGCATGCCTAAGAACAACGGGGGTACTGTGAGATTCCCCGCCACCATGTGCATATTGGGAACCACCCTAGATGTTTGAATCTAGGGGTTATAACTGTACATAGGTGGCCGAACTTGATTTTGGTAAACTGGGAACGCACCCATAGTGCCACATTGAGTGTTATATGGAGCACTGTATGTGGCACTAGTCGAAGGTATGCTTTGCTGCACCATAGGAGTGGAACCTGGCATCTGTTGGGTTTCGCTGATAGCGGGTGTTATGTGAGTTGCAGTACCTGGCACAAATAAGATTGCAGGGTTCCAAATTGCTAGTGTTGTGATGACCATCCACTGGGGAAGTGGTAGAGGACTCACAGTGTCTCTATAATTCCACGACCCTTGAGGTGTCAACTAAATAGATGGGAGAGTTCCTCCCATTGAAGAGTGAAGTACTGGTACTGTGGGGTCAATAACAGGATCTGATAGATTTGAAAGAGGGGTGTTAAAATGAGGAAGAAATCCTTCCGTAAAGAAATCCTTTGGAAAATCAGAATCGTTGGTCATCCAGAACGATCCTGTGTGCAATCTAGGATACTGATCCCTCGAAGATGAGGAATATGAGTCAATGGATCTCGGCAGATCCTCCACAGTGAGTGGAGGAAGTCCTAACAACCATCTGGATTGACAGTAAGGGCCAGATGTAGCCACAATGACTAGTAAACAATGACTAGTAAATTTTATCAGATAAATTTTAAGGTGATATTCTTTAAGTCTAAAAAACGATAGCACTCAGGTACCTAAAAAGAAAAAATACACTAAAAATGACAATCAGCAAACAAAGTGAAATCACCTTGTCTGATAAACATCGATTACTAGAGATGAAACCCAGTTTCTCAATGAGTAATAGAGAAGTATGGACAAATGTACAGTTATGGTTACTTTCAAGCTTCACTCAAACCTCAGATTGAGGGGCCAAGTACTCTCATGAAGATGAGCACCCTCCCAAAAAATGAAGACAAAGTAGGTCCGTTCATTTGAGGTACCAAGACAGTCTGTCCCAGTCACCTTAGGAATACCTAGAAGTATTGGCCACTAGAGATACCTCAAATCATAGACATTACCAGGGGGGCCATAGTCATAGACAGCTCGTTGTGTAGGTAGGATACCTGAGTGCCCGACTCAGTTTCGAAATCTTTGAAGGGACCCCTATTACACAGAATGCCCAAAGGATTTGTAAAAGAAGGGGGGCTACCTTTGATTAAAATCCGATGTTGTCTCGTATTTCACTCTAGCATGAGTGGAGTGGTCCTAGTAATATGAGTGCAGAAGGATTTTACACTCTTTAATAACACTAGTTTGATTTGCAATCTTGGGTAGTTGACTCACTCTCTTAACCCAAGGTCCTAATCTATCTAATGTTGGTTTGCTCTAAAAAAGAGTATCTGATTGATTTTAGTGTAAATTTTAGTGTACTTTCTTATTTTTCTTTGGAGGGGGTGTTGACGTATGAATATGATGAGACTCTCAACTCGATAAACCGTGCAGAACTATGCTTTGAAAAAATTTATCAATTTCTCATGCAAACACGTCTTATTCTACACATGTATTATTTCACATATTCATGTATTCACTAGTGCATCTAAAGTCATTCAACACTTTTCATAACTGAAAGTTCCTTTTCTTAATATTCCCTAACAACTATTGAACCAAAACAAAGCAACCTACAACTATTTTGACAGAAGGAGATGTTCAGTTGATCAACTTTCTTTCAACAAAAATTTCTTTTATGAGAGAAAAACTAAAGCATTTTCTTAAAAAATAAATTTTAAGACACCAAATTTGTTAGCATGATACTATTGTAGATCTTAATTTAGCCCTTGGGACAAGTTTCCTCCCCTTTTGGTCCACACGATTTCTTGAAAATCATGGAAATGGGTCACTAACGCTCTATCTATGTGTAAACAAAGCTTTAGTTTGGCCATTAACGCTCCTTGTGCATTGTCAAAGAGCTTTATAAAGCTCTGCTTAGACCAAAAACCTGCGTTATTGAGGGAGAGAGCTCAAAAAGTGGGCTTTTGGGATTGGTTTCTGAAGAGAAAGCAACTTTGTAGGATGTAACAAACTAGATGGTGTATCAGAGAAGGATATGAAGAAGCAGGAAGCTCATAGAAGAGAGAATAGATTTGAGAGGAGTCCAGATAACCAGGAGCTAATGTATAGTCCCTAGTGGAGTCGCCAACTCTGCTATGGGGTAAAATGCACAGGATGAAAACTACCCTCGAAAGTCTTCCTGGGACTTCTGACAGACTGTAAGGTTATCTGCAAAAGGTCCCTGTTACACACATGTTCATCTATCTAACATATATTGATAGGATATGGAGAAAGGATCACCTTTGGTTCTTTCTAGATTTGCTTGGGGATCTCCATGCATGTGAGGCAGGAAAGTGTTCCCTCTACGGACAAAGGCATCCTCTTTAGCCCTAGAGTGGGTATAGTCACAAACAAGGACAGATCAACAATAGCTTTCCTTAAATAGTTAAAGTTGGAGGCCTACCTCAACCGATAGCCAATGGAGTTCTGTTGCGCTGCTCCAGCTTTTGCTTCCTTCTCCTCAATGAGTGATCAATCCTAAAATAATGCAAAAGAAATACAACAAAGCACATAACTGGAAAACAACAATGAACTATTTACTCACAAAGTCAAGAATTCATGAGCTATCAAGTACATTACATACAAGACATAGGAAAACATCATTGATTGTATTAATAATGAAATAAGAGTAAGCTTACAACCAAAGTCCTGACGTCACAAGCCTTCTCAGAGGAATCCAGCCAGCTTGTTCTTCAAGCATTCACTCTTTGAAGATGGATCTCCCAACATACAATGGTCTCTCTCTCACTCATAAGTTTGGCATGAAATCAAGGGAACTTCACAACCTTCCCCAAGCTATCAACACTCTCACACTCATCACACTCACACCAGCTATCTATCAAAAGCACTAACATCACTACTCAATCCAAGAATTTACCAGCTACCAACTAGCTGATCATATCAAAGGTGAGTTTTTAAATAGGAGGAGTCTCCATGAAAGGTGGAAGAGAGAGCTTATCACCAAGGAAGGTAGCACAATTGACAGAAATACCATGTCAGGGAAGGAAGGGTGACACAACCTATGCCAACAACCAGGTCTAGAGTCATCCAGAAGGCCGACTGTTGGAACAAATTCGCCCAATCTAGATCATCGCGAGTACATAACTAAACTTCAGCGCTGACATCATGAGTGAGCAATGAAGATAGTCAGATCATCACCAAAGACAATAAGCATCCTCGCGCTGGAGCATGAAATCATACCATCATGGGAATCAAATGTACTTCTATGCTGGCAGCATGGCTGGACTATTTAGTAGTGCCTTTTAGCGCATTTATTAAGTCCATAGTCGCGATGAGGTAGATAACTTAGGAAAAGTGGGTCAATTGGTAGCAAAAGAGAGAATTTGTTCAGCATGAGCATTTTTGACTTAGACACATGACAAAGTAGATGGACTGGGAGTGAAGGCAGTGACAAGTTACTGTGTAATAGATGCCCCCTAAAGCATGAAGCCCGAGAGAGTGGGAGGGGTGAAATGCTTTACAAAACCGACTGAGTTGGAACACCATCCAAAAGAACCTGTAGGTGCAAGTACAACTGATATCTCTGACAGTGAAATACATGTAGTCTAGGCATGGACGCAGCCATCCAAAAGACATATGAACTAGGTATGTGGTATGGACGTAGCCATCTAGCTAATGAGACCATGATAATGATAAAAGTATGGTCGCAGCCATCCAAAAAGAATCAGGTATGGTTACAGCCATCCATCAATGAGTCATGCAATCACGAACCAACCCACTCAGCCCGAGCATGTGTGATTTGAGTTCGGGGTCTTGAACTCAACCAATCATAGTACAAATTCTAACATGCGAATAGAGGTGTTGAAGTCGAGCATGATAGAAAATCACTTAATTACCAGTCGATGATGTAAACCATTAACAAGCGCGAGAGAAACCACCAATAATGCCAATGGTTCTCAAGGTACTTTCCAGTACAATCCATGAAGTGTGAAGAATGAACTAAAGTCAAACACTGGTGGAATCACCTAATCAGTGACCAATGATGTATGTCGACCGTCAAGTGCGAAGAACTTGCCATTGAGGCATGCAAGCTCCAAGGTACCAAAAGGATCTCTGGATCAATCTCTTGAATAATGAGCTGATGTCGATAGGAGATGAACTTTCACAGGAGGGCCATAATGTTCCCCCATCAATGACATGAGACAAGGAACAAGAGGTAGATGGTGAAACAGAGTATCAGAGGAAAAGACAAGGATGTAAACTGCAGAAGGATTATACTCTTGAACATGTCGGCGACACGACTCCGGAGGGTGGCAACATTCAGGTACCAAAGGATCAGAGGTTTAATGGAAATAGCATGGATCGGATGGAATGAGGCTAAATGACAACCCAAACCCACAAAAGGCCAAATGACGATGTATGGATGTCCCAACCCGACAAGAAGCAAAAGTGTCAATGTTCAAGAGTGACTAGTTGCCATAGACAATCAACGATGTTCTCCAAATTTTCCCTCACCATTGCTGATGAGTACCCCAATTATTTTTTGAAAACAAGTTTGAAGGGGATAACATATGGTTGTGACATAAGTTCGACCTTCGGTCGAATCCAACCTAGTAATAGTTTAATGAGCCCTAGGGAGGAGGAGCTCGAGTCTCGTCATGGTGACGAGTCCAATGTTGTCAGGGTTTAATGAGTTCGACATAGGCAAAACTCGAAATCTTTTTCATGTTTAGGGAGTTTGAAAAAGACACGGAAAAGAAAACTCCAGGGGGGTCCTTTTTCATAAAGTTGTGTTTCTTGAGCCCGAAAAAGTATAAAACGATACTCGAAAGAACCACTTGACCATTACGATCAAGGAGTACTTTTTGTGATTAGTGATTTTGACCTGAAAAAGTAGAAAAGCGATCGAAACCATGTCATTTCATAACCAATAACGTGCCTGAAACGACAAAAGCTCGACAATCTTTTCATGTTTAAACGATTGGAAAAGAGCTTAAAGCAGACCGCCTCTAATTTCGTCTAACAAGTCAAAAGGAATAACTCGGCTATCTTTTCATATTTTACGAGTTAGAAAATAGCTTAAAGGTGACTCGTCCTAGAGGAACGAGTGGTATAAAGGGGGAGCAACATGGTTCCGACAATGGTGGAACTGCTCAAAACATGTAATGGTCAAGAGGCTGGCCAATAAAACCACACATCGTTGTAGTTCCTCAGGAAAAACAACCAAGTGAAAGCATATGATCGGCTAAAGAGATGGTGGCAATGGAATGAAACAACCAAGGCCCATCTAGAAAAATTTAGCTGATAAACGGTGATCACGAGATGTAAATCAGGTATGGGTTCATTTTTACACAAGCTTGAACCATGGAGAACTCTGCTTGGATTCAGTTTCATGTTTACACAAGCTTGAAATGAAAAACTATGCTTGTTATGAGTTCGCATGCCCCCAAGCAGAATGACGCAAATCAAGGTACATGCCCCCCACGTTTCATTGCATTCAATGAGGTGTACGGAATGAAGGTTCACTTTCTAGATCTTGGAAAGACCCAACTTGAATTTTACGAGATCTTAATCAAAGACTCGATTTGGAAAGGGAGTTGTTTCATTTTTTAGTGAGGTTGACACAGTAAAAGAACTATCCTCATAACCCTTGTTTCATTTGTTAACGAGGTTGACATGAGATCAAGAACTTTCCTCAACATCCTTGTTTTCATTTCTTAACGAGGTTGAGATATGAACAAACTATACTCGTACACCTTGTTTCGTTTTTTAACAAGGTCAACACAAGAACAAACTATCCTCATACACCTTGTTTCATTTTTTAACGAGGTTGACACAAGATCAGAACTATCCTCGGGACACCCAGCTTCACTTTTTAACGAGGTTGACATAGAAGCAAACTATCCTTGGACACCTTGGTTCATTGGCCATATGAGAACATGGCTCCCAAGAGGTCTGGAAGGGACGCAGTCTGGGAGGAATACATGTCATGAGGCACTAATGAAAACTCAGGTTCCAATGCCCCCAGTACATGATGTACGAGACCATCTACATGATCATCAGCAGAGGCAGAGATGGAACGGGTAGCCACATAATTGACCTGTGGTAAAGAAGGTACTGCTTGTGAGCAAGAACCGATAGGGGATGACGGCTGCACAAGGGGCATTGGGAGATTAAGGAACGATAATTGATTGATGGTCACCACTCTTCCATCGTGTGGAAAATAGACCACATGGAAAAGTGAAGAGACAAGAACCCCCATGGCATAAACATAGTCACGGCCAAGGAGAAGACTGAACTCTAAAGCACCTTGGACAATTAGTATGTCTATATAGACGGTTTTGCCCCCCAAAGTAATAGGGAACTTCAAAAGGATCCTTAATGGTTGACTGGTTCCTCCGTCAAATGCTAATAGATTCTGCATGACTGGCACAAGCTGTGGGGAGCCCAAAGCTTTCCAAGTAGTGGAAGGCATAAGACTGACAGATGCACCCTCATCCAAGATAGTGCCAGGTACTACCTTATCATAGGCATGTATTGTAATCTAGAAAGGCACATGGGATGGAAGGAGGAATGCAGTCAAGTGACTCTAGCCAAAGGAAATGACCAAACTACTTGGTGGGGGAATCATATGATTGCTCCCCTACTCTACAGGGGCCGAAGAAGGACCCTTTTGACCAACGGGGATAGGAGGGTTGTTTTCTGACTCAGGAGAATCTGTTGAGATGAGAAGAACATGAGCATGACGTTCTTCCAAAATAGAGTGATCAATAGGTGGTGAACCCAAGTTGACACTCTCTCTGACCAATGGTTGGTCTGGAACAGGCTTAGCACAGCCAGGTTAAGAAAGAGGAGGACAGAGAAGAGAAGAACCTAAGTCAATCTCTTTGTTGACAGGGAGAGGGTCTGAAGAGAGCCTCTGATAGCCAACAGGAAGTTGGGGTGAAGAAGCTGTAAGAATTTCCAAAACGGTGGAAGCTTTATCCATGAGCGGACAAAGGTGAAGGGGATGGTTGCCTCCACACAGTCTACAGGGGAATCAAATCTTCCATTTCTTCCTACTATTGCCAGTTGATAGGGTAGCATTGCCATGAGCTTCAGACAATGATGAGGGACGAGCCAGATTATGAGACCATACTTCTAAGATCCTAAGAATGCCAGGACAATCACAAAGAAGATGGTCACCCTTACACAGTTTAGAAGGAAACTTAACCTTTCGCAGAGGAGCAGAAGGTGTTCCAACCTGAGATGTACTCAGAGCAGTAACTACACAGGTGGCCTCACATTTATCGAACTTCTTTTTCTTCTTCTTCGTCTCCTAGTTACTAGATGTGAAACTTTCACCAGGCGAAGGAGGAGAGGAGGAGGAAGAAACAGGGGAAGAAGGCATAGGCTCAACCTTGGAATCTATGTGTCATGATTCAAATGAAGGAGATGGTGGAACAGGAGTCATGACACTCGGGACCACCGAGGTTGAAAACAACCAAATGGGCAAACTGATGGTTAACCCAGGCAAAGACAATGTTGCCATATACGGAGCACCGACATTTCCAAATGAAGGAAATAGACCAGATTTCCAAATGGGGAAAACCTTGGCCGGTAGACTCGGGGAATGTTGCCATTGAGAATGAGCCTGAAAAACACTCTTCTCACAACCAAGAACTTGAACTATAACCAGGAATATTTCGTGGGTAGTAAATTTTATGACACAGGTAAAAAACTTGACCTTTTCATCTTTAAAGAGTTGAGAAAAGGATGAAAAGGTGACTCTATCTCTTTTGAGGTTTAATGAGACTGAAAGGACAAGTGCTCAGATGGACCTTTTCTTTTAGGGAGTTTGAAAAGGAATGAAAATTGAATACTCTAGAGAACTAGGCAAAAGGTTTACCAAGCAATCCATAAAACTGCATATACACCTTGGCAGTCGTATGAAAACCAAGGACTTTCCGTACGGAAGTCAATCTTCCCAAATACTGTGTTCGGTGCATTACGGTTTACAAGGTGGCAGACATGGCTTCCTAAGGATAAATGATGATACCTAGTGAGGTCTCCCAATATATACTCAACGGTACGTGGGAGCACAATTCCGTACTAGACCACTATTGAGTCACAGAAGGAGGAATCAACCAACCTTGAGTGAGAACAATAGTGACTAGGTTTAACAACGCCGGAGCACGTCTCTAGCCTAGACCTCTAAATGATGAGTGTTATGTTCCAATGTGTCGTTAGATTTATTCAGTTCGTTTAAAGGTTGATCTTGAATTATGTTTCATTTTCCAAGCCCTACCGTATGTATATAACAAAACCTAGGATGTAGCTAAAATGAATGAAATATCATTTTCTTTCGATGAACACCTAGCTACGAGAGGGTAGAGAGATCATTCACAAACCAAGAAAACCAAGCCGAATAGATGCAATCATGCAATGCATACAAATATCAATTCCTACAGTGCATGGGAACTACTAATGAGAGATTTTATTATTCGCTTTTCAACACACAATTTTGAAATGCAAATTCACTTTCACTTTAGCACACTAAACAAATCAAAACTTTTGATTTTTTGATGTTTTTTTTAAACTCAATGAGACAAACAAGCAAGTGTGAAAGAACCAGTTGATCCAAACAATCGTAATCTATGTTCGGTAGCGAAAAGAAATCGAATGAATACCAAAGACTCATTCAAAAACTATCACTAAAAATCAACCAGAAACAAAGAAAGAGGAAGGCTCAATCAAACCAATAAGAGGCTGTAAATGAATCTTGAGAAAACTAGCAACCGAGACAATTGATTCAAGGAACTTGAAATAATGAACTAGGTCACATGGGAAAAAATTCAAAATTCATTCAACCAATCCAAAGAACGAGTGCCTTGACTGTAAACAGCGAAAAACAAATGACTGAGCAAGAGAAAAACAACAAGTGATCAAGAGGACTGGCAAAATCAGGGGGCAGAATTGAGAAAATCAATCCTACAGGTATCGTCGTGAGTGGAACACTAGCAACTTGCGTTGAAAAAGAGCTAGTTGTAGCAATAGAGCGCTGTCAGCGCGTGAGTACACACCTTTCTCACGATGATCTGATTTATAGGATCATCACGGATATGTGGTGTTATTTCGTGATGCACAGGATTTTACAAATGAGTGATCGCCATTTCAGCGTGACTATTAAACTAAAATCTACGATGATGCAAAAAACAATGGCAAACAAGCCAAAAACTCCCAAACCAAAACCAGCGAACCTAACAAATAATAGAGGGACCTCCCAGATCAACCAAGGTGATCCAAAAGACTACTAATAAATCCCCAAAAACAAAGAGAGACCAAATTCAAAATCAAAGCAAGAGTAAAGAGAAAAACATAGGATAGACTCCCTAGTGGAGTCGCCAATTTGTGATGCAGGAAAGTGTTCCCTCTATGGACAGAGGCAACCCTTGTAGCCCTAGAGTGGGTCTAGTCACAAACAAGGATAGATCAAGAATAGCTTTCCTTAAACATTTAAAATTGGAGGCCTACCTCAACCGGTGGTCGATGGAGTTCTGTTGTGCTGCTCCAGCCTTCGCTTCCTTCTCCTCAATGAGTGATCAATCCTGAAACAATGCAAAGGAAATACAACAAAGCACGTAACTGAAAAACAACAATGAAATATTTACTCACAAAGTCAAGAAGTCATGAGCTATCAAGTACATTACATACAAGACATAGGAAAACATCATTGGTTGTATTAATAAGGAAATAAGAGTAAGATTACAACCAAAGTCTTGACGTCACAAGCCTTCTCAGAGGAATCCAGCCAGCATGTTCTTCAAGCATTCACTCTTTGAAGATGGATCTCCCAACATACAAAGGTCTTTCTCTCACTAATAATTTTGGCATGAAATCAAGGGCACTTCAAAACCTTCCCCAAGCTATCAACACTCTCACACTCATCACACTCACACCAGCTATCTCTCAAAAGCATTAATAGCACTGCTCAATCTAAGAATTTACCAGCTACCAACTAGCTGATCATATCAAAGGTGAGTGTTTAAATAGGAGAAGGAGTCTCCATGAAAGGTGGAAGAGATAGCTTATCACCAAGGAAGGTAGCACAATTGACGGAACTGCCATGCTAGGGAAGGAAGGGCGACACAACCTATGCCAACAACTAGGTCTAGAGTCATCCAGAAGGCTAACCATTGGAACAAATTCGCCCTATTTAGATCATCGCGGGTACATAACTGAACTTCAGTGCTGACATCAAGAGTGAGAAACGCAAATAGTCAGATCATCACCGAAAATAATAAGCATCCTCGCACTGGAGCATGAAATTGGACCATCGCGGGAATCAAATGTACTTCCGCACTGACAACACGACTGGACTGTTTAGGAGCACCTTTCAGCGCATTTATTAAGTCCA
Organism: Pinus taeda; assembly: GCA_000404065.3. Classification (NCBI taxonomy): domain Eukaryota; kingdom Viridiplantae; phylum Streptophyta; class Pinopsida; order Pinales; family Pinaceae; genus Pinus; species Pinus taeda. Next base: position 51,627 of record APFE031419749.1, read on the forward strand.
TAGTCATGATGAGGCAGATAACTTTGGAAAAGTGGGTCAATTGGCAGCACAAGAGAGCATTTGTTCAGCATGAGCATGTTTGACTTGGACACATGAAACAGTAGATGGATTGGGAGTGAAGGCAGTGACAAATTACTGTGTAACAATGCGGTAAGAAGAACTCCTCCTAACTGGCTCCAAGACGATTCCTGTACAAAAGAAGGAATAAAACCGATGACAACATATACTTCTGACAATTAATGTAAGAATCCATAACAAACATGTATAAATGTGTAACTAATCTACTCAACATAACAAGCATCAGAATGAACAAATAAATGCACAATATCACCGACACTTTGAGTAGTGGAACACAATCGAAGTCCTATATTCAGAAGGGTGATTATAACAACCGTGTTATATCAGCCTTCCTTATCCCTTCTTCCTCTCTCTCTCTGCTTCTTTCAGCTAGCACCTTCAAGAATATGATAATATCACAACAGCACCATGTACTATCCTTCTAAATTCTCTGACCCTTGTGTAATGGCCCTCTCGTTGCTTAAATAGCAATCGAATTAGGGCTTCCCAACTCCACCTGTAGTTCATTTGGGTAAAAACCATGAACCTACCTCTTTCACCAACTTTTTCCCATTTGCCTCTGTTTTCGGAATAGAACTCCTCGAAATATCTTGATTTTTGGAGTTTCCCTGCTTTTCTTGCACAAATTTAGGGAAATACTATCTAGATATTTTATGGTAGATTCGTTGGCACAACCACTTGAGCATCACTAAAGTTCACTAACACTCCCCCTGTTCTAACAACATGAGTTAGCAGGTGACTAATGCTCATTTATGCTTGTAAACAAGCTTTATAAAGCAGGTTTTCAGTGTACAGAGAGAATTAGTGTGGATTCTGGGCCTGCAACTCTCGTCTTTCTTTCAATCATCTTGTCCTTCTCCTCTGAGTTGATTAGGAGGTCAATTTGTCCTATAAAAAAACCCCCAACACAAAAATGGTGACTCGCCCTCGAGTCACTTTGCAGGCGTGGAGATCCTGGCACGAAAACCTCCTAGCTTGACCTATATGATGGCAACATCATCGGCACATTGTCTGGCCACCTGCTTCACTTCTTCAACCAACTGCTCTATCGGTGGTCCTAAACTGTTAGCCTAAAGCTTCTGCAGAGTCGCTTGCGGATTAGCAAGCTTTCCTTCAATGGTGGCCATGACTGAATAAGGTTCATCTAACTAGGGCTTCAAGTGTGCCTTCAACACTACCTGTTTGTGCTACAATCCATCTACCTTTTCCTTTAATGTTTTGGCTTCCAACAGCTTTCCCAGTGTTTGTGTGAGAGTGATGTTGCGCGATGTACCTTTTTCTTTGTCATACCATTGCTACAGTTCTTATGCCTTTGTCTCTAGCCATTGTACATTAGGATTCTCCTGCAAGCTTGTTAGGACCTCAAACAACTGTTCAAAAAGACATGTGTAGTTTGCTACTACACTGTCTATTGCCGCTATCGCCCCTATGACAATTGCTGCATGCTTCTCCTTTCCTTTCGAAGGAGTTGAAGGGTGGGCCTTCATGTTAGGTCCCTATAATACTAGTGATTCCCCCATTACTATTGTCATTGTATCCCTTATTATTATTATTATGCCCCTATTGTCCCCATATTGTTATTAGTATGCCCCATAGAAACCCACTATTGTTATTTTTGTGGCCTTATGTTATTACTATTATGTCGACTTGATTACATTGTGACCCCTTAGACTCCTATATATAGAAGGGAGGTTTAGTCATTTTTATCATCCAAGAATTTTTCATTTGTGTAATGTAAAGGAGGTTTCCCCCTTGAAGAGGCTGAATTATAAGGCGTTGATTTATCTTTTCTATCTTTTTGTGAGTTGCTTTCCTAACATTTGTTATCAGAGCTTTGGATTCTATGGTTTTGCTACTCCAAATAGGTCATCATGGAATTTTCGCTATAATTTTTTTCAATGACGTTTTAGAAGCTAAAAAATAAACCCATTTGGGCTGAAATCGTTATGAACTTCTGATCTGAATTTCAGAGCTTGTCTTGCTATATTTGCGAAGATATGATCTGAGGAAGTTGGCATTTTTGTATACTCCCGAATTACATTCCAAACAGATGAGTTGGGAAAATCGTCGTAACTTTTTTATTTCAACATCAGATTGAAATATTGTAAGAAGCTTCAGAAAGAGGAGGGCCTTTAGTTTTTTGTGCATCAGTTTTAGGTACTAAGGTTGAAACAGTGACATGTGGCACATCATACAAGTTCGCTCTACTGAACTATTCTATAATCAGGTCACTGTGGGGGATTTGGCATAACTCTTCCTTGGAGAATCCAATCTTGATTAGACTTGCAGGGTTAAAAAGAGGACTCAAAGGGCTACCACAGGATGAGATTTTAGATATTCGAGATCCATAATTACAGAAATACAACAGATTCAATATTGAGCTCTTACAAAGTGAATAAAGCTTGTAGTTGTTTTTAATCTTGCATAAGATTGGTTTGAAAAATTAGTTTGAAGGAATTCAAAAGGAATAGTAAAGAATTATTAGCATTAATTAATTCCCCAAAGAAAGAAAATGGAAACACCTAGTAAGCAACCTAAAATCTCTAGCATGACTCATGAAGAAGAGGAAGAAATGCAACACAATATATCAAAATTACAAAACAAATTTCACTCTCACTAAAGATAAATGAAGCCAAGATGAATGGTGTGGAAGCTAATATGAATGGCATGTAAGTTAATATGGATGGTGTGGAAGCTAATATGGATGGTTTAAAGAAAGGCGTAGAAGCTAAGATGAATGGCATGGATGATAAGATGGAAGAATTGAGGATGAATTTGAATAAGTTGCTACAAGAAATGGTCACTAATGGTGAAAGGGTAGTAAAGGAAACTCATTATGAGAACAAACAAAATGTTAATCATGATTTCATAGAATCTAATGTTGGATTAAAGACCCACCGTGTTCCAAAAATTGATATGACGAATTTTGATGGCAAGGATCTCGGAACATGGATACTACAGATGGAGCAATTTTTCGATCTCCATAATGTGAAAAACACAAAAAAGGTACGTATTGCAACTTTATATTTGGAAACAAATCAGTTTGTATGGTATCGATGGCTTTTCTCTCATAAACAAATTGTCACTTGGGCAATTTTTCTGGAAGAAATGATAGCACATTATTAGGATACAAAAAGCAACACCTTTTTTAGCCAATTGATAAATCTCAAACAAAAGGGTTCAGTGATGAAGCACATTAAGGACTTCCAAAAATTGAACATAAGGGGTGAAGATATTCCAAAGGAGCATAGGATTGATGTGTTCATAGGGACTTTAAAGGATAATATCCAACATGAGGTTCTCCTTTGGGAACGTGATTCATTGGAGAAGGCATTCAAGTTAGCAAGAAAAATGGAAAGCAAAATTATGGAAACAAGGAAGCCTACCACTCAAAACTATAAAGATGGAAGTGTTGCTGCCCCTGGCCTTCCACAACCTACAAGGTTGACACCACAACAATTGGAAAAAAAAAGAGCAAAAGGGTTTTGTTACTGTTGTGATAGCAAATACACTAATGGTCATAAGTGTGCTAAGAATAAATTATTCTACATAGATTATGAAGAGGAGGAAGAAAAGGAACAAGAAATGCCAAAAGAAGAGGACATACTCTAGGAGAAAACCCTAGATAAAGAAGAAATAAATCTGACCATATCTTGTAATGCATTGGCTGGAATTACCACTCCTCAAACTATCAAGGTAGAAGGACATATTAAGAAGAAAAAGGTAATAGTGTTGATTGATTCGGGAAGTACCCATAATTTTATTCGTTGTAAGACAGCGAAGAAATTGAATTGCTTCCTATATCTAGCACCAGAGTGTCAAGTGATGGTTTCAAGTGGAGGAACCATAAATTGCTCTGGAAAGTGCCATAATATCAAGCTATCCATGGGAGAATATGATCTAGATTTAAACAAGAACGCAACAAAATATAGAGATAACCATATACACAAAGATGCAACAGAAATAATACTTCATTTCATTAATGGAAAACATTGAAACATGCTTACAAACAAAGTTGAAAATGAACCAGCTAGGGCGATGGTAGCTTATCTCTGAGAAGAGATGTGGTGGCTACATGACTCTGAACTATTCTGAACTGTGTTACAATGAGGCTCGAAGGCGTATTTATTGTTGAGAAACAATGAAAAACCCTTCACATTCCAAAACCTAACCCTAGAAGATGAAATGTCAAATTGTGGGCCCCGTTTTGGGTAAATTGGTACATCAATTTCCCAGGGTCGTAACTTTGGCATACGATCTCCATTTGACACGTATGATAGCTTGTTAGAAAGATCTATCCGAGAACTACCACTTTGGGAAGGGCAACATTCAATCAATGGACCCATGTTGCCCCCAGATTTCCCAAAAAACGTTGTTTAGGGCCTCAAAACGGCTCCGGAAGTTCAGGACCCGAAAAAACTGCTAAAAATAGTAAATTGTGCTACAATTACGGAAACTGAAAAAGCTGAAAGAGACAGTTGTGGGGGTCCAAATGGGATAGGTGGGTGGCCACCAACATCCACCTGGATCATTCCTCCCCCCTTAGGAAGCAATGGTCCCCATTGCGTTGAGTTCCTCCATCTGCTGAACTTGTCTTGCAATCTCTGATGTCTCCAGCAATGGTGGGAAGCATGGTCGACGATGGTCCACATTGAACACTTGGTGCAAGCGAAGGAATGGAGGAATGATGTGCTCCAAAGCATTGTTCCCCATAGCCTTGGTACTACTATAAGGACCTTGTCGAAGTGGTCTGAGCTTCTGATGGGTTCTAGTAAGGCGTTCTTTCTGTCGATGCAACCAGGCTTTATTGCCCACCTGAAACTTGTGTGGTACCCCTGTGGGTGAGGAGAATTTGTTCCTGTGTTCTGTCATGACCATATCCCTTTGCTGATGCTGCTGCATGGAGGAACCCTTTGCGGTGGTCATGGATGTAGCAATGATCTTCCCCTTACTTTGGGAGAAAACCAGACAAAAAATAAATTTCCTAGCTTGTGATATGAGCTTGCTTCCTTTCTTAGTAGTGATCAAAGAAGTGGCAGTAGGTGGGGCTACCTCTGGTATCCTGTATAATGAATTACTCAAAGAAACAATGACAGCATGAGGCCTTGACTCATACACAACATGTCACCTCCACAAGTATGGATGGCCTAATAATACATCACAAACATCCAGAGGTGTAACATCACACAATACCTCGTCTGTGAATGGTTTGATGTTGTAGGGAAGGCGGCACTGGTGGCGAACTTTGAGATCTTGTCCTTCATGAAGCCACCCGATACTGTACGGCTGTGGTGTGGTGTAGTCGGTAGGCCCAACTGCTTCACGACCTCTACTAAAATAAGGTTCTTTTGGCTGCCACTGTCGACAATGAATTGTAGCGGCGAACCCTTCACCCACATCTGTGAGTGGAAAAGACGTTCCCCCTCCTCTAGCTCTTCAGGCTCATTTTTCTGGATCTTGGCAGTGGCAACAGTGGCGCTGGGATCTGCATCAATGATCTACTTCCCTTTGCCATTCCCCTTGTCGGGTTCTGGCTTAGGGTCAGAACATGCATCTGATTCGGAAGCCTTCAACTCGGCCACCAGCGACTACATGGTCCAACACTCACTTGTGTTATGAGTGGGACTCTTTCGGAACTCACACCACTTTCTTGTGTCCTTCTTCGGCTTTGTGGTGTTGTTATTTTCTTGTGGCTTGGCTTTGTCCTTTGGGCTTCGGATTTGCAGATCCAAAGTCTCGCTTCTTCTGTTTGAACTTTTGATCGATTTTGACAAGGTATCGGTATGCTGTGCCGAGTGAGGAGATGTTCAAGAACTCCATCTCTTCCTTGATGTATCTATGTAGGCAGCCGCGGTATTTGAGTACTAGATGCAGCTCAAAATCTTTGATACTTAACTATGTGCGAAGGGTGTGAAAAATGTTTGTGAACTCTGGCACATCTTGGTCTCGTCCCTGCCGCAGTGTGGTCCATTTGATGTATTTTTCCTCATAGCTTTTGACAGGGTAGTACTGCTCCTTGATGGTATCTCGAAATGAATCCCAAGTGGGTGCAGCTGAAAATAGTGAGCCTGTGCTTTCATCCTTTTACTCGCAGTAGGTTTCCCACCAGTCCTTGATGTGGGGGGTTGCTTTGAGAAGAGCGAAAACAATTATTTCCCGACTTGAAAATTCATGAACAGAAAAATAACCCTCTAGTATATTTAACCATTTATCTATGGCATCTGCGTCTATTTTACCCTCGAAGATGGGGATTTCAAAATTAACTTGTACCTTAAAGGGTGTGGCATTTCCAGCGTAGCTACTGGAAGCCGATGTGTCACCTCTGGGTAGTCGCTGAAGGATCTGCGCAAAGATATCCATCATCGCGTTCCTTTTCCACTCGAGGGCTTCTTCGAGCAAGATTTTGATAGGATCTCCTGCTCCCTTGTCTTTCTTCTCATCCACCGTGGGAGGTCGTCAGGATTTGCGAGGCTGGTCTTACAAAGGTTCAACCAGTTCAAGCCCTAACTCCTTATATCCCGACCTCGTTGGGGACATGCAAAGAAAAATAGAGAAAAAAGCAAACCGCTCTGATACCACTGATCCATATTTAAACAGGAACGCAATACAATACAGGGATAACCATATACACAAAGATGCAGTGGAAATAATACTTCATTTCATTAATGGAAAACACTGAAATATGCTTACAAATAGAGTTGAAAATAAACCAGCTAGGGTGATGGTAGCTTATCTCTGAGAAAAGATGTGGGGGCTACATGCCTCTAAACTGTTCTGAATTGTGTTACAATGAGGCTCGAAGGCCTATTTATTGTTGAGAAACAATGGAAAACCCTTCACATTCCAAAACCTAACCCTAGAAGATGAAATGCCAAATTGTGTGCCCCGTTTTGGGTAAATTGTTACATCAATTTCCTGGGGTCGTAACTTTGGCATACGATCTTCGTTTGATGCGTATGATAGCTCGTTAGAAATATCTATCCAAGAAATACCACTTTGGGAAGGGCAACATCGGTCCATGGACCCATGTTGCCCCCAGATTTCCCAAAAAACGTCGTTTAGGGCCTCCAAACAGCTTTGGAAGTTCAGGAACAGAAAAAACTGCTAAAAATAGTAAATTTTGCTACAATTACGTAAACTGAAAAACTGAAAGAGATAGTTGCGGGGGTCCAATTGAGATAGGTGGGTGGCCACCAACATCCACCTGGATCACAATGTAACACAACATGTGAAGGATGAAGCTGGAAGAAGAGAGCATTGTGATGAAATGCTTGCTGAGTGTGAAGAAGAGATTAAATTGCTGGAGTAACTAATGAGAGAACCTGACGGTCGAATAGAAGCTACAATTATAGTTTCTGAAGATGGAGATGTGTCTCAAGTAGCCATGGAGATAGGAAGGCATAATAATTTGTTTGTAGGTTCATTAAACAACATGAATGAGTATGATTATGTGATCAAAGAGATTGAGCAGAGATTGTTTGAAGATGGTATGGAGGTTCTTAAAGAACAAGAAGGTAAGGATGAAAGGGAGGCAGTAGGAATCAAACAACTTCAAAGTGAAGATAACGAACAGCTAGTTAAGAGAGGAGAAGTTCACTATTGTGAACCCAAGCAGGAAGACATCATTAGAACAGATGGTGTGGAAGAGAGACTAACTGACAGTCTCACGAATTCTACTGAGAATTCGAATCAACATATTGATGTGCTGATAGAGGAGGAGAAAATAGAGCAATAAGATGAAATGTTGCCAAAGAAAGAAGAGGCACTGAGGCCTTATGTTTTATACTTTAACAATTGGGTTGTAAATGCAGGTTTAGTTGCATATGCTGGAGGAGAATTGGCACAGATGAGCAGAAAAATAAAGATGGAAGAAGAAGAATCCATGGAAAAATTTAATCCATGGAACAGAGATGTTAAAATACTGGAAAGAGTGTTGGACAGTCATGATTTAATCATGAAAGAGGGTAAGGAAGATAGGGAGGCAGCAAAAATGGTAGCAAGCCAAGCAGGAGTCAGCATAGCAAGCAATGCAAAAGAGGAGGCAATGTCTATAGCAAAAGTGGAGGCAAAGTCTACAACAATGTCTACAATGGCAACAAGTAAAGCCAGCATAGAAGACAACAGCAACAACCTGGAACAAAGAGGAAGAGGCAGAAGTAAGTGTCAATGTAAAGACCAACCCAAAGATGTGCTGGACATAGAGATTGAAGAGTTATGGTAGATTATGATAAAGCAGCTCAAGTGGAGGAAGCTGATGATAGAAGGAGTGATCAATCAGAACTTGAACCTGATTGACAAGAAGGAGAAGATGGAGCAAAAGACAGAAAAAGTACAGTAGCAACAAGGAAATAAAGTATGTGGACAGTTATAGAACAAAGTGTGGGATCTAGGAAGACCAAGACCAGAAGACACATGATCAGGAGATCATGAATATTTTCTACTTTGGGAGTCTAATGCAGGAGCATTCACCCAAGAGAAAATCATTGTAAATAAATAGACATAGAGGGGTCATGTATTTTTAGGAAATAACTTTCCTAAGTCTCAAGTCAATGTAATATTTAACCTTTTAAGTGATTTAATAAGATAATGAGAGAATATGTAAATGCTCTCAAATAAATGAGAACATGAGTGGGAATAACGACAAAAGTGTCTAAAGTCAATTAGGACTCTTAAACGGTTCCATGATTCAAGGAACAAGAGAGGGTTTTTAGGAATTAATTAGAGTAGAAGTGGACAGAGTGTATCTAGGAGTCAGTTAACTAGATTTAGGAGTCAGGTCAATAGATTTAGGAGTTAATCTAGGATTTACCCTAGAATTTGTTCAACTGAACGATTCTGGAGATATGTAAGCTTACGGGCAGAGTAGTTGAGGGAGAGAGGCCATGAATAATAGAAATCAGGCCTGTGTGAGAGACTGAGATTCAAAAATGTAATAAATTGTTCATGTTAATAAACAGAGATTCATCTTGGAACTAGATAGATGTGTGAATGGATAATGAATGATTGAATTAAGTTATGAACTCGTAGGTTCTGTAAGGGATTGCAGGTAGAGTTCTAAAGGATATGCAGAGTCGTAAAATGGTTCTAAGGAATCATAAAATGGGTCTTTGAATCCAATTGAGGAAGAAGAGTGAAGCTCTGGAGAGATAGCAGAGTGAGGATTCACTAAGGAGTAAAGCTCAGAGAAGTTGAGCAGCGCAGCATAAGAAGGAAGCCCTTCGAAGAAACTGGAGGAAAAACCTGAAACATGGAGAAATTGAAAAAAACAGCGTAAATTCCAAGTAAAAGGAACAAACGAAGAAATGTAAAGTGATGCTCAACAGCTGTTAGATCTCATAGATCAATAGCTGAGATTTAATCGCATCGGCGGGAGTCCTTTTTAAGTTATCGGAATGAGCCTTAGAGTTTTGCAAAGAGTGAGTAGCGATTAATCATTGACCATTGGATCGTGGCCAAATCAACGGTCACGATTTAAATCGCAATCGGTGGTCGGAAGTGCAAAGGAGCGATTGGTGAAGTTATGATATTGTCGATAGTGATTTATTGGCAATCGTCGTAGGGATTTATCGGCGATCGGGCGTCAGAAGTTTCGGAGATCGGAGGAGTGGCACGGCGGAGAGCCACTGATGCATCGATAGCAGTTGGATTGGCGATTGAAATGGACGGTGGAGGTTAAATATCAGCGAATCGGATTTCGGATAAACATTTTTGTGGAGCGACTAAAGGAGTTTACTCGATGGAGTTATAGTGGTGATTCTATTATATTTGAAATCTGCTATGTGCAGGTTTCCTGTGTATTCCCATGTATTGCGTGTTAATGCATTTCCGTTGGAAATAAAGTGTCGATAGTGTATTTGCGAGCCCCAATTGTGACAAAGGAACCTTGGGTAATGTGTAGAGGCCGTACCGAGGCAGAAAAAGACATGTTTATGCATATATTTCCTTTGTAAAGGTTTTGTAAGGGAAGTGCACGAATGAAGTGTTTTATATGTTAAATATGTATTAACCAAAGGTTGAGAGGATTGGTTTTATATGTATACGTATATATATATATATATATATATAATTATATATATATATATATATGGGCTAAAGGCTTGAACTAAGGTTCTGAAGGGTTTTAATTCCTTACTGAAGTATTTAGAGAGAAAAGCCTCATACGAAGGCTTGAGGATGAAAATAGTCCCCATAGGAAGGATATAAAGCCCGATAGGAGGTTTTGGCGGGGTGATTGGTTCCGATACAAAGGAACTGTGGCTAAAAGGGCCTTGCCCATTAATTGGTTGAAGATTTGGCTTAATGCAGAGTTAAATACCTAGGAAAAAGGTGTGGATGCATTGTTAAATGGGTAACCCTGGCTTCAGTTTGGCTAAGTATGATTATATGCTGGGGACTCATGCACCAATCCGTTGCCTTCTTCTCACAAAGTTCTTGCAGTATTTCACCCATCTTGAAAAAAATTACTAAACTCAAAAATAGTTAAGCACAGTAGGAATCACCTGCTCTAATACCATGCAAGAGTATTTTATTACTCGCAATATTGTGTCAAAATACATAGAAATCCTAGATTATATAGGAATAGAGGATGCCCAGTGTCAGTTAAGGATAAATATGACAACTAGATAGATGTAAGTCCCTATGTGAGCTTACAATTCACTATAATTAGCTCATAGGGAAACGAGGCATTCGAAAAGTAAAACTCCAAAAAGCAAGGTGTAACTCTTGAGCCCTTGCTACAGGAAGGAATGTGTAAGGAGATTTCTTTTATAGCTAAGATAGAACTAGAAGTGGGGAAATTTCCTTTATTCCCTTTCAGCAGAAGTGTGGGTGAGTTGGCTTATGATTGTGCGGCATTATTAGGTTATGTAGGCATTAGTATGGAGGTGCGGAAGTGGATTCTAATGGGTCTGGAATGAGAGAGAATAATTGGTGGAGTTGCTGTTGCAAGTTTCTAATAGGGGAAGGGTTCTTGTGCTTGCGGAAGGTTTACTTCTTCACCATATCTATTGTACACTAGTCCTAGTGCACATATATCCACCCAAATAAGCGTAATTATGTTACTTCTCCTTTGCATTATTAATTTGAGCAGAATTAAGTTGTCTCATCTCACCTGCTTGGTTTCTATTGCCATAGTCTCTCATGTTGGAGGGTGATTGAGGTATCTGCGAACCCCTCCATTCGTAAGCTCTCTTGTTCCCATAGTCACCTTATTAAGGGAATTTCTATTGATTCCCATTTTTTTTGTTAATTTTCATGATAATGATTTGACCTTCCTTGGTTGTCTAGTGTTTTCCGCTCTTGTGTGGTGATGGTTCCTTGGGTGGAGGTTTAAAATCTATAAGACAAAATTTTCTCAAGCCTATAATTAGGGCTTCATTGCTTAGTTTACTTTCTTTTATTTTTGTGTTATGGGGTTTATCTACATTGTTTCTTTAGTCATTCAATCTTATTCTACTTACTCGTATATCCCCTTCCTACATTTATCTTTACAAGGAGCCTAGGATAGTGCAACATGTATGCAATATGTCAAGGAAGTGTATGCGTAGCCATTGGGAAGGGGGCGGCCAAGGCCCCTAGGGCATGAAACAGTCTCAATAAAAACTATAATAAGTAGTTGACAACTTCTATTAAGTTGTACGCCTTGAGACCCACAATGAGATCCACAACTTGGTGTCCCCGGTTGTCTTGGACCGATAAGTTTCCTCATACTCATAGAATTTGGAAGAGGTTTCTCACTAGGATCTTGACCCTAGCGATACAAGGAGATTGAGGAAGCAATACCTCAATCCCATTAACTTTCATTGGAACATGGAGACTTTTCTTGTTAGGGTCCTAAACGACAAACAAGAGGAGAGATGTAATATCTTTGCTTCCCTAGAAGACATTAAATGAGTTCAAAGGAGTCAATGCTTTTATTTGAAAATACTAGATGCAAGAATCATTCATTTTGAAATCACTCTATAGTGTGAATCTAGCCCCCCATACTCCTCAAAGATCCAAAGCCAAAGACCCAATACCTGTTACTTCTTTTGACTCACAAATGGATGGAATGTTTAGTGACAATTTTTTGTATTATAGTTATGTTATAGTTAAACTCGTTCTACTGAATATGTCAATTTTTTGGGATAGATTTTTATCATATAGGTTGTTAGAAATATTTATCTTCCCTCTAGGCATATTTAAACCACCTACAAAGTACCATGGTTAGAGTATGAATAGTTAGATGATGTACTATATTTTGATGTTATTATGAGGTAATAAAAAATATTAATTTGCAAAAAAATATATTTAATTAATTTATTATAACCACCCCATCACACATTTACCCACTTATATAAGCTCTCCAGGGAAAACATGAGTTGAGTGTTACTACGATATGACATGACCTCCAAGTTCTAGTTACAGAATTGGGGTCTACTAGCCAAAAACATACTACCACCCCTCAAGGACACTAGATGAGTCAGGTGTCTGACAACAACCATTGGCGATCAATCCCTAAGTTGGAACTTTCTCTTTTCAAGATTTACCTATGAATCACACACTTGACACACTGTGAATGTGGTTGAAAAGCTCCAACCACACACATGATCCTTCCTCCATGCGGTTGCAACCAAAAATTGCTAATTTTGTGTCTGCAGTTGCAATATTAGTGCACTTGTTTAGGGCCATCCTACAGGCCATTTCCCAAAACTCTCCAGAACTCAGTCTAAGATGATAACAAGTCTATACAAATACTAAAGCTAGATATTTCCCAAAACATGCCAGTCACATGATAATGATTTCGTCAAACATATAGTAATCATAATAGCTATAAGTCATGAAAGCATATCTCATCATAATCTTCTTAAATTCATTATATAATCATCAAGAAGGCTCAATTCCCTCTCAAGCTAGTTGCAACAACACTTGTTAGCCCATTCAAACATTAAACATTGAATAACTTACCAAATCATGGACAAGATCCATAGAAAGAGAACATCATTCAACCATGCCTATAACTAACATATAACTAGAATGGAATCCATTAAAAACCAACAATAATATCAACACAATCACTAGTACATGTACTCATTGATCATAATAGGAAAATGACTTATATTAACATATGCAAAGCTAACCAAGTCTAGAACTTTCACATACCACCTGAACATAGAATAGGTTAAACTAAATATCTCTTTCAACCAATCACCCCAGTGCCGTATTCCAAGCATGAACGTGGGATCATATGGGTAAAAAAAAATAGAACCGAACAGGGCTTCCAGAGGCGAAACCACCTCAACCCTCAACCACAGTGAGTTCACCTAAATCGGTCTAGAAATCACTAATACCAAAAGAATCTTGGATGCCTCCAACTTCATTCACCAACTCCATATGAATTTTCCTATCTCCACCCATCTATAAGAGTTCTAGGAGAAACCCCATCTCCACCCTTGAGCCTTGGTAATTTTATGAAGACCACCTCAACCAAGAAGCAAGTCTACTGGCCCTCCAAAGATTAATCGAAATAGAGAACCCAATACATAATGGCTATCCATCAAATGGCAAGGCAAGGCTCAAACCATTGTCAGTCCAGGCAAATCCCATGCCAATGACAAAAAAATAACCACATAACTACATGCATGTACCATGCACTCAAATATTAGCAAGGAAATAACACATGAAACTTGTTACCTGCAATTTACTCCTATTGTAGTTGTTGATCCAACCTTCTTTTTTGTTGCCTACAAATTCCTTTGCATGATTGGTTTCTTCTCTCAAAGTCCAAGTAAATGCTATGATGCTCCAATAATTCTCTAAGTGTGTAAGAGTGTGGAAGAAGAGAGCTAGAATGATCAATAGCTAATCCAAAAACTATCAAAAGTTTTCAATTGTTTCTATGGTGCATTTTTATCATTGATGTTTCATGTCTCTTCCTTTCCTTCATTTTCCTTCATTTTCCCTCTAATTTCCCTTGCATGCATATTTGTGTCTCTTCACCTTCCTTTTCTCCTATTTTCCTTTATTTCCATAATTAAATGTCTTTTATTGCTTCTTTGCCTTTGTCAATTCCTTTACCAATTTCCATAGCCATTAATAAACCACCAGTGATGCCCAAGAAAATGTTTTACCAACATTCAACTTGGAATATGCATCCCATGACCTTAGTTTTATTTTATTTACATGGAAAATCAACTAAGGGATGTTACAAACCCCTCCCCTTTGGGGTAAAACCATCTTCGATGTTCTATGACACTTATGACCAGTAAATTATACTGCTTATGGAGCTTTCTAAACATAGCTCAATGCAGTATTTAAAATGTACAAAACTGTTGAAAACATGACCACCATATTGTTTATTGGATCTTTATAACACAACTCATTGTAGTATTTACAATACACATATGGAAATATATATAACCAAAACGCATATACCAAACACATTTTCTCAACCAACAAATAAGGAAGGATACAAGGCCCACATCTGATCAGTCATCTGCCATGTAGTTTCATCGGGACCAAAGTGCTTTCACTGCAATTTAACTTGCTCTATTGCGCAGTTCCACAACATTAGTTATTTCCACCGCAGAATGCATTGTGGCTTTGGCTGGAAATATCCCTCTAGTTCCACCTACAATACAGACCAATCAGTCCCGTGATCAACATCTTGGACATATCTCTTAAGAAATCAAACATGGAAAACATCATGGACTTTCACTATTGGCAATATGCAAGTTTGTAGGCCACTAGTCCAATCCTCTCAAGGATCGCAAAAGGCCCACAATACCAAGGTGTCAACTTGGCACATGACCCAATCCTCTAGGAGCTCCTCTTGGGCTTGATGCACAAGTACACATGCTCCCCAACTTGAAGCTCCTTGAATTCCCTGTGTTGATTTGCATAACCCTTTCTTCTGTCCTGTGTTTCCTTTAAGTTCCTTTTAATAACGTGCATATCTTATACCATCTCAGCCAACATATCTGGTTCAATCAACACCTTTTTCACTAGATCACTCAAGCTGATAGAAGTATTACAACTATGCCCATAAAGAGTTGAAAATGGACTCATATTCAAGGATTTCTGATACCCATTATTATATGAAAATTCTACTAGTGAAAGATACTCCTCTCACTTCCTCTGTTGATGCATGACATAAATCTTCAACATATCCTGAATAATCTTGCTAACCCTATATGTATTTCCATTTGTTCATGGATGATAAGTCATGCTAAAAGCTAATTGTGTCCCCAAGACTCCAAATAACTCCTTCCAAAACTTGGAAATGAATTTGGCATCTCTATGTGATATGATCTCCTTGGGAACTCCATGCAACCTCACTATATTCCTGATGAAGCTTTGAGGCACTTCACTAGTTGAATTGGTAGACTTCACTGTAATGAAGTGAGATACCATGATCAACCTTTCAACCACAACCATGACGGAATCATGTTGTCTCGGTGTCCTCGGAAATATTGTAATGAATTCCATGGAAATGACCTCCCATTTCCATTATGGAATCAAAATAGGATGCAATAAACCAACTAGATGCTTACATTCCACTTTCACCTATTAACAATCCAAACATGCTACAACAACTCAACCACATTTTTCCTTAGATTCGGCCAATAAAAAAAATTCTTAACATTTGTCAAAGTCTTCTGGTATCTTAAGTGGCCTCAATATGGCTTGACATGAAACTCCATCAAGATAATATTCCTCAACTCACTGTTATTTGGCACATAAATCATGTTCCTGCATCTTACCAATCCATCTGCTGTGAGGTGATACTCTTCATTTTTATCACCTTCACCCTACTACTACAACTTTTGCTTCAGTTGTTGGTACTTCTCATCGTATTTCCCTTCATGCATGATCCACTCCTATAAATATGCCCCTTAAGAGATCATAGTTGAAACATGATTCACTTGCACTCTCTTACTGAGAGCATCCACAAATCGGTTCTCCTTACCCTTAATACACCTAATCTCAAAATCAAATTCACTAAGGGTAATCAACCATGTTGTTTGCCTTGAATTCATATTAGATTGATCAAATAAGTACCCCAGTCCACTGTGATCACTCAGCAGAACAAACCTCTTTCCAAAGATATAATTTCTCGACATCATCAACGTGTGAATGATAGCTGCCAACTCAAGATCATGAGTCACATAGTTATGATTGTGCTCAATCAACTTCCTTGATTCATAGAAAACCAATTGTCCTTCATGCATAAGGACTCCACCAATTCCTTCCTTACATGCATCAGTACAAACCACAAACTCCTTATCAGGATCTACAATCTTCAAAATCAGAGCATTTGTATGCAAATGCTTCAACTGAGAAAATATAGTTGCATACTCCTCGGTCCATTCAAACTTCTTTACTTTTCTCTGTAAATATGTAATAAGATATCCAATATTCGAGAAGTTCATGTTGAACCACGTGTAATAACCTGTTAGTCCCATGAATGACTTGACCTCATCCAAATTCCTAGGAGTTGGTCACTCCATGATAACCTTAATATTTTATGGATCCACTACTATCCCTTCCTTGGAAATAACGTGTCCCAAGTAATGAATCTGAGATTTAAAGAAACTACACTTTTTGAGCTTGGCATACAACTGATGCTCTCTCAACAATATCAAAATTGTTCCCAGGTGCTTTGCATACTCCTCCTCATTCTTTGAATATACCAATATATCATCAACAAAGACTATCAAAAACTTGTCAAAGTAAGGACACAACACATTGTTCATCAAACACATGAAGGTGGTTGAAGCATTAGTAAGACCAAAAGGAACCAGCACAAACGCATAGTGCCCATACCTCGTGCGAAATGTAGCCTTGTAGATGTATTCTTCTTTGATGGGCACCTAATGATATATTGATCTCAAATCAATCTTTCAGAATACGACTACTCGCTTCAGCTGATCAAACAAGTCATCAATCCTTGGAAATGGATACATGTTCTTGATAGTCTCATTTTTTCAATTGCCTATAATCAAGGCACATTATGAGATTATCGTCCTTCTTCCTTAGAAACAACATTGGCGCACCCCAAGGAGATACACTTAGCCTTATGTATCCCTCATGAAACATTTCTTTAAGATGTAAATTCAATTCCACCAAATTCAAAGTGCTCATCTTATAAGGTACCAATTTAATAGATAAATACACTTCCTTATGAGGCGGTAGCATTGGAATGTATGCAGGAAACATGCCTTGAAACTAGCACAAAATAGGATACCTCTTTAGGACTTCCTCATCTTCAACGTCATTCCCTTTATCACTGGAAACATGCACTGTAAAAAATAAATATCATTTCCTGTAGTTACACTTTGCTTTCATAATTGTAACCATTATTGCTGATGTAGGCTTCTTCTTTCCCTGCAAGACTCTTTTTTATCCATCATCAGCCATGCACTCAATATCCTTGTCATAGTAGTCCACTTTAGTCTCGTGAATGAATAACTAATGCATGCAAAAAATCATACTATATGAACCCAAAGGAAGCACATTTAGATGTGATGATGTAGGCATACCATTGAGATCAAATGCATAAGATCTCACCTAGTGATCAACTCTTTTCTTGGTCCCTATAGCCAACTACACCAACAAATATTCTGGATGCACTTCCTTATTTAAGCAACACTTATCCACTAGGTCAAGACTGATATAGCTATAGTTTGATCCAGGATCAATCAAAATAGAAACAAATTGATCACAAATATTATGTAATGTTCCCAAACTAGAAAATACAATGAATATCAAAACATGCACTAAACTGCATCCAATATTTTTCACACACGTGGGCATAATTTACAAAAATAGAAATAGGTCAAAGAGCCATAGAATAACAACCATAAAATTGAGTCATTTTATTGATTTTAAAATGGAACTGAATACAATGGAGTAAATAGATAGAACTTGGGCTTCCTACTACAAGAATGCAATACCCAGGTGAGAAAATAAGTGAAATCTCCAACTAAAATGGGTCAATCTATCCAAGCACATTGTCCAGAATTTGTTGCTGCTATTGCAAGAAAACTGTGAATTGAACCCTAAAAAATACTCTAAAGTTTCTAAAAAAATTGAGAGAGACTCCTCACACCCCTACCAATAAATCTCATAAATTGTTTAAGCTAATTCCAACTGACCTAGAATGCCCAAAATAGTGCAAAATTTGCAGCGAAACTGGAAATTTTCCCTGCTATAAGAATGAGGATTTCAGGCTCGAATATTGCATGGAAAATTCTAAAATTTCTGTCAAGGACTCCTCCCATAAAACCCAAAGAAACCCATAAAAAATATCAAGTTGAATCCACGAGTCACTTAAACTCAAAAATCAACATGTGGCTCTTCACAATATGCTAGTGAGCTACAAAAATCAAACTACTACAAGAATGCACAATTTCCCCAAAATTAAACTCCTCTGAATCCCACCAAAATTCCTTCCTCGAACTTATGACCAAAATCAACTCCAGTACCCAGCAAAACACTATTGCTCAACCCCTGCATAGAGAATAACTAGTAAACCCCTTCGTAGCTCCAAAAAATTAAATTGTAGCCCACAAATAATGTTGATCTTTGTCACAAAAATTCTCTACAAAATCATTAGCATCAATAGGAAAAATCACCTGCAAAATAGTTGGAAATCTAACCCACAATATTTGATTCATCAATGAGAAACTTGAACTGCCTCTACGCCCAAGGAATGGCAAACTTAGTTAATACCTACAGTAAATATATGTGGAAATCTTGAATTGAACTCCCCAAATTACCTCCCTAGGGAGACACTCGAAGTTATCCAAAATGAGGGTGGAATTTCATCTTGGAAATTCCTTGTGCTAAACAACACTAGTTGACTTGGCTAAGCAGCTCAAGAAATATCTCCAATTCTAAAATGAAATGCCAAATAGAATAATTAAAATCAGGCATTAGCCTTCCTTTTATTGTTTCTTTCCCTTTCTCATAGCATGAGTCAATTTCTCTCACACTATGCTTTGATACCATGGTTTGATTCTTCCCATGGTTCAATTTCCATTTTGGTAACCTCCACAGTTTCACTTTAATTATTCTTTTCTTGTAAGTTTTCCATTCTTTTCTCACCAAAAAATATATTAAGCCCTCATAACCCATTTTCCTAAGTTTATGTGCAAAAAATATTTATTATTTGCCAAAATTGTAAATTTAAGAATTTCCCTTAGCAAAATTATTAATTGGGGACATGATAGTCCTCCCTACCAAAAAATGATTGTCCTCAAGCAATGCCTTAACAAGTGCCCTCTTTGACTTTTAATCACCACTATAACCATGAATAATACCAGGGTCCCAAATATGCCACTGCGTCATCCACAATCTCAGCGCTGTCCTGACATGAAGGAATCCCTCAATACAAGGATCCCAAACCATCCCGATCAATGTGAAGCACACCTTGCTCCATTCATTGTCCAACCAGATACAAGTACCAAAAGCCCTCTGCATACTGTCAATAAGTATAGAATCACGATAATGCATAACTTTGTACAACTCCCCTTGAAGCTTCCTTACTTTGTATTCCACAACATGCACTCCAAGAGTAAACTCCTGAAGACACAACACAATTCTTGTGGGGATGAAGTCTCTCCTACGTGAAATTCCCCTAATATCCTCTTGTTCACCAACTTGTGATGCAGAGGAAGTCTCCCATGCTATCAGTGAGTCACTAAATCTCTAGGAAAGATCTGAGTGGTCTCCCCTATAGTAGCCAACCCATCCCTAAAGGTCATTGAGTTTTCAATTATAATGATGTCAAGGTCCCATGCCCATCGCAGAAAGAAATTATCCCGTTGACCCCACAACACTTTGGTTATGACTAAATTCCTACTACATTGATACTAGAACCTCTTCTCATGTAACTATTGGCCATAATATATGTGATTCTTGAGGCTAAGCTCAACCTACCAAGGTGACACAACAATGCTCACGCCTATCACTCCATGGCTGGTCCCAATCCTAAAAAACCACCTACCTTTCCATATGATGAATACCTCGGTGATTCCCCATGTGTCAACTTGATAATGATCTAGATCACCTGCTATCCTGACTGTAATCTTAATTGAGTGTCCCACCAATCAACTATATCCCTGGATCCCATAACCATACCAAAAGTTCACAACTCCAAATCCTAACTGCCTATTGTTGTGACATGTTGCTAGCTATTGGGACCCCTTTGCGCCTCGTCTCTAACCCCTTTATGTATCTAATAGATGAGCACCCAACATCAATAATTTGTCCTACATATGAAAAAATTATTTTCTCCTTCCATACCACACATCGAAATCTATTATCTCAGCTCCTGATGATGTACCCAGATATTGCCTGAAGCCTAAGAATCATCTTGCTAATGGGGACTATCATCCCCTATACCTCATGCTCACATACCACCTGTCCTGCCGAAAGTGCACCCTCCAACCCACTCACGATCACCTCCCCAAGTGTGAACTCAGGGGTGGAGCACATGCTACCTCCATAGCAAACTATGAACATCCCAAGCCTATACTAGTAAGCTCGTTCCCTGATCAAATTCTACCATTGAGAAGTCTCTCTCTGGAGACTCTGTGTCTCAACTAACTATCTCAAGTGAGCCTCTCTTGTCCTACTACTCACAATGAAGGAATCAAGGGACAACACTCAACTTCGTTGCACCTACAAACAATGTGAGAGTGAGACATGTGTGCAAGTCCTCATGTATCCCATACAATGATGCCCATTAGTGTTCTTATCGATCCTGAGTGAGCTACACCCAAGGGTATGCCTGTCATCCTTATTAAGTGGTCTGCCTAGAGGTAACGCTCCAAAATCCCATGGGCTAGCATCGCACACCACTACATACAACCAAGTATCCTCGCACTCCTTTGCGTACAAAAATGCACCTTTCCACCCCTTGACACACAACTACACCCAGTTGTGCATGTTTTTGCACTATTAGACACAACTACTAGTTGTCATATCATCCTGAATCAGCTGGTGTCCCTCCTGTGATGAATTATTTGTCACTCCATGTGAAACCTCAAGGTGGTGTCAATCGATCCTCCTAGTCCACAGTGAAAGCTTGCATAACAAGACACTCCTTTGTATAACTCTATGCTCCTTTGTAAAAAATTGAACTTTGTGGTACAACTTTGTGCACCACCAAACACTTACGCTAGTTGTCGTACCACCCGACATCATCGACCATCCCACATGTGTCAACGCATCCACTACTATGCTAATGAATCCACCATGATGTTAGATACACCTTCTCCTCTACCCCAGTAGATGCAAGTGACCTAGCTCCTCACATGATAAAATGAATGACATTATTGTGCCTAGCCTTAGTAGCTCCTGCTTCCAATACATTAGTGGAAGAACATCATCCCCATATACTACCTTATCTAGTGGCATACAAATTCCATCCCATCTAAATAACTATTGTCGAGGCATGTTGTCCACACTGCAACCCCATGCATGAATGATGTGCCAAGACATCTCCCAAAGACTATATACTCCTCCATCAAACCAACTCAACACTAGCGCTAACTAGAACTCTGATGGAAATGTGAAGGAACATGAATGCTTGGTCACTAGTTCAATCACCCTGTCAGCGCCATAGGCATCCTTCACACCTGGTAGCTGATTGAAAACTCCAATTGGATTCCAATCTTAACCAAGGTCTCTAGTATCCACACCACTCATGTCAATCGAACTGGATCCCAAATGGACGTATCCTTATCTAAAATATATCTTTATCCACATCCCGTGAGTGTATAATAGGAAACCTCTGAAACATACCTCTCTATAAGTGTTAGTTCATCTAGGTGCTCCTCATGCCCCACTATCATAAGAGGCTCCTCTATCAAATCATGAGTGTCTCTAACATCCTCTAGGTGATGGTTGCCACAGAATAATGTACAAAATTCATCTTTATACAAAGTTGTTCGACCCACAACTCTGATTCTTAAAGGGCCATCTGAGTTCTCTTTAAGGACTCCTAGGAAATCTCAAGATCATAAGTAAGCTTATCAACTTCCTTCTTTGTCTCTATTAGCACATCATGATATATCTTAGTAAGTGTGAGTAGGTGATCTCTATCTGAAAGGAGGTGTAGATAGTTAGATTTTACCTCTACAAATTCCTTTCCAAGTGTCTGAAAATTTGCAAGCGAAGGATCCCCTTGTAGAATATCATGTTCCATTGCACTTCTCCAACAATAATATTTCACCAATACCAATGTATCATCATAATGCCTTGTGGCTACCTTAATCCTGTTTGCATTGAGCTTCAATTGGTCTTCCATGTTATAGGCATCAGTAGGCTTGTGAGAAACATTTACCTCATCAACTAATGGGATTGCATTTGCACCATTAACTACCCGTGTGTTATGATATTTTCACACCTCTTGGGAAACATCATAAACTATCATTGTCTCATGATTTTATTTTCACTCATCATCTAACTTAACAATATCACCAATTGATGACAATCATTTTGTAGCAATTTCTGACTCTCCTTCAACCGAAGCTCCTATTCCAACCTGTTGGGCTGAGTCTGTGATAACTTCATTTCAATGGGTATGAATTTTTCCAAATCATCCTGGAATGGTTGGTCCTTACCTACCTTTTCATATTTTGATCTATAGTTCATTTTTTTATTTGTTTCCATTCATGACACCCATGCTCTATCATCTTTGCTAAAGTTGTGCCATAACTTTCAATTTTTTGGGCAAAGAGTTCTTCTTGATTTGGAAGCATTTTTCCTTTTTTATAATATGTCCTTCAAACCCAACAATTTTCTAAGAACATGCTATAATACTACTGTAATGTTCCCAGAACTGAAAATACAATGAATATCAAAACATGCACTAAATTGCAGGCAAGAATTTTCACACATGTAGGCACAAATTTACACAAATAGAAATAGGTCAAAGAGATATAAATAACAACTATTAAAATGAACCATTTTATTGACTTTAAAGATGGAGTTGAATATAATGGAGTGAATAGATAGAACTTGGGCTTGCTACTGCAAGAATACAATACGGAAGTGAGAAACTAAGTCAAATCTCCAAATGAAATGCAATCTATCCAAATGCACTGCCATGAAATTGTTGTTGTTGTTGCTACAGTTGGAGGTAAACTTTGAAATGAATCCTCAAAACTACTCCAAAATTTATGAAAAATTAGAGAGAGACTCCTCACAGCCCAACCAATGAAACCCATAAAATATTTTTGGCTAATTCCAGTTGACTTGGAATGCCCAAAATAGTGTGAAAATATCAGCTAAACCAACAATTCACCCTGCTATAAGAATGACGATTTGAGGCTCAAATATCACCCGGAAAATTATAAAAATTTCACCACAGACTCCTCTCATTAAACGCAAAAAGGCCCAAAAAAATCTCAAGATGGATGCACCATTCACTGAAACCCCAAAACGAGGGTGTGGCCCTTCACAATCTACTAGTGAGCTAGAGAAATGAAAGCGCTAAAAGAATTCACAATTTCCCCAAAGGGAAACTCCTCCAAATCCCAACAAATTCCTTCCTCAAATTACGGGCCAAAATCAACTCCAATACCAGGTAAAACACTACTGGTCAACCCGTGCGTAGATATTAACCAGTAAACCCCAACGCAACTCCAAAATAAGAAATTGCGTCCCACAAATAATGTTTATCTCTTCCCTATAAAGCCTCTACAAAATCACTGACATCAATAGGTAAAAGCAACTACAAAATAGTCGGAACTCCAACCTACAATAGTTGATTCCTCAATGAGCAACTTGAATTGGAAAAATAAGTGAATACATGTAATAAAGCTCTGCAGAAATCCTGAATTGAACTCCCCAAATTACCTCATTAGGGAGACACTTGAAGTTCTCCTAAATGAGGGTGGAATTTCCGCTTGAAAATTCCTTGTGCTAAACAACACTAGTTGACTTAGCTGAGCAGCTCAAGCAAACTCTCAAATTCTGAAATGAAATGCCAAATAGAATAATCAAAATGAGGCTATAGTCTTACTTTTATAGTTTCTTTCCCTTAGTCATACCATGGGTCCATTTCTCTCACACTATGCTTTGATACCATGGTTTTCTTCTTCCCATGGTTCTATTTCCATTTTGGTAACCTTCACAATTTCACTTTAATTTTTCTTTTCTCTCCAAAAATTATTTTGAGCCCTCATAACCCATTTTCCTAATTTTATGTGCCAAAAATATTTATTGTTCTCTAAAATTGAAAAATTGAAAATTCTCCTTATCAAAATTATTAACTGGGGACATGAAAACTTAACTTTCATCTCAATAATTGATGTCTCGTTATTTGCCTCCTTATTATCCACTACTACATAAATATGAGGAATACTCTAACCAACATCTCCAACTGTCTGTGCCTCCTGAGCACTGTAAATCTAAGGCCTTCCACCTTGGTGCAATGGAAAATCCCTCCTGTGATGTTCTCCAGCACAATTCCAATACCTCAAAGGATTTGTGTCATCACCTTTATTCTTCTCCTAAGGCTGAGACCCATGTCCTCTCTCAACTACATTGAACTTCTTGTAGGGGGGCGCATTTTCCTTGTCACCTACATCTTGAGGTCTTCCTCACTTCTTAGGAAATTTTCCTTTAGTCTTCTCTTTACCATTCCAATCATGCTTGAACTCAGTCTTGCGTTTTGACTGGTCATAAAAATTATTTATCTTTCTTATGGCTTCTACCAATGATCGTGGCTCATCAAACTCAATATAATGGTCTTTGAATGCTACTAGAAACCCACTGATGAAGCTTTGAGTCCTTGCTTTCTTGTCCCTAAGATAAGTCACATACCTCAATTGCTCCATAATTATGCTCATGTACTCATCATCTCTCACGGAAACCATCCTCAACTTATAAAATTCCTTGGCCCTTTCATCATAATATCTTTTAGATAGGTACTTTAATTTGAAGAGACATTCAAAATCATCCCAAATTAGCTCCTCTTCTCTAATGCCTCTGAAATTCTTTACATCCTCCCACCAGATATATGTTTTTCCCTTGAGAATGGAAGTAGCTATCTTGGCTTTCATGTTCTATGAATAATCATGCAATTCGAAAGCTTCTTCATCCCAAGCAATCATGCTTCTGCATCTTCTGTTTTCTTCATCTCTCCATCAAAAGTAGGGAGCTCAGCTTTCTTGAACTCTTTTAGAAAATATTGCTTCTCTCTCCTCCTATAAGGATGTTGGCGATGATTGTGATGATGTCTCATGGAACCAGAGCTAGAATAAAATCCATAAATACTACCCCTCCTTTCAAGTGTATCCAAGGATTTACCACCCTTGACTATATCATCTTTTTCCATCTTGTGTCTTCTATGAGACCTGCTACCATATGCCCCATTAGTCTTCTCCTCTTGCATATATCCATGACTATTCCCCAATTCTCCCTCCTTCTATGAATCTGAAAGGATTTGATGAATCATCACATTGACTTATGGTTGCTTTTATTGAGCCCTAGCAAGTCTTTCTTGTGCCTCATTCAACCTATTATTATCTACCTTGCAACTTCTAATCTTTTCCCTCAGACTCCTAAGTGTATCTACTATATTAACAGAATACTCTTCTCCTTGTTTCTCAATTGAATTTTCCCATTCCAGTGAATTCACATCAGGCTTGTACGGGCAGTCATGTGAACCATAATCCACCATTTTTGTCTTCATCTTTGTGTTGGTTGTGTGTTATATTATTTCCATGACTAGTTGCATGGACAAGGGGGGCGATAGCCCCCCATTCGTATAATCGGGGAAAACAGGGGGGTGCAGGACCCCCTGTCAGGGGGTTTTAGGGGGTGGTAGCAGCCCCAGGAAATTTTTTTGGACCCTATATTAGGTGCGCGAACCTACCTATGGCTTTGTGCATGGGTTACACACATGGTTTTGGGAATGATGGTCTTATACCCTTGGTATATTGTAGATTTGGTTAAGAGGACTATAGTTATGTTCTAATCCAGGGTTAATGAATTGGGATTTATGAAAGTTTCGACATGTAGATATATATGTATTGTGACATTGAAAGGAATATAATGAAAAATCAATCTGGTAGTCCTGGTTTTGGGATCTAGGGAAAAATCTTTGTGTATTTGTTCTATATTGTCGTCATTGTTTATTATCTATTTTTAGAATTCGTCTGCAGGTAATTTTTGCATAGGGTTAGAACCTACATTTAGTATCAGATATGTTTCAACTTCAACGGGATGCCGTTACTGCTGAGGGGTTTTTCTCAAGCCTAAGGCAGACCATGTTCAGTGGGAGATCTACGAGATCGATTCTTGCTGTGAAATAAGATGGCGAGCAATGGAAAGATAGATATCGAGAAATTTAATGGTCATAGTTTTGAGTTGTGGAGGGTCAAGATGGAGGATTTGTTGGTGGATAAAGATCAATGGATAATGATGGATCATAGTACTAAGCCAATGATAATGTCAACAAAAGATTGGGCAAAGTTGGAATGAAAGGCAAAGAGCATGATACGGTTGTATATCTCCAATTCAGTATTGTTAAATGTATCAGGGGAAGATACTATGAAGGATTTGTGGGTCAATTTTTGGGACATTGTACCAATCTAAGTCTCTGGTGAATAAATTGTTCGTGCGAAAAAAGCTGTATAACTTGAGGATGAAGGACGGAGACTCAGTGACAGAGCATCTGAACGCCTTTCATATTGTGGTAAGCTAGTTTTTATGTATTGATATAAAAATTTCATATGAAGATAAGTGCATTATTTTGTTGTGTTCTCTACCAGATTCATGGGATAGTATCATTGTTGCTATATGTAGCAATACAACTACCTTGAATTTTGATGAAATAATATCATCCTTATTGTCGGAGGAGATGAGACAGAAAAATATGGAGATCTAGAATGGAGATTCCTTGTTTGCATGAGGATGGTCCCAAAACATAAACAAAAATAAGTCCTCGAGTGGGAGATATGAATCTAGATGGAGATCTAAATCTCCAGGAAAGCCTGTAAAGGTTTGCTGGAAATGCATAAATAAAGGGCACTTCAAAAAGGATTGTAGATCTAAAGGTCCTAAGAAAGGAAAGCAATCTGATGATGCTCCTTCTGCACAGGAAAAAACCACCTTAGATGAAGGTGGGGATATGTACTTGGCTTCTTCTTCAAGTACACATGTAGATCATGAGGCATGGTTGATTAACTCAGGTGCATCATTTCACTTTACTCCCCATAGGGAGTGGTTCTACGAGTATGTTAAATATGATGGTGGTGATGTCTTCTTAGGGGATGGCAGGAAGGATAGAATCTTCAGACTCGGAAAATTGAAGCCGAAATTTCAAGCTGGAAGGATTAAGACAATTTCGAGTGTTCTACATATTCCTACATTGGCCAAAAATCTTAATTTTGTAAGCAAGATGGATGATGTAGGTGTAAAAATAGTGTTCAAGAAATATTCCTACAAGATGATTTGAGGGGAACTGGTATTGATGTGGGGAGCTCAGTTTGGAACTTTGTACAAGCTTATGGGTAGTATTGTTATTGATGGGTGCAACATTTTTGTGGTTCCTAAAATGCAGCAGAAAATCTAGTGGTCTCCGAAGAAAATATCATGTTATGGCATCAAAGGTTTGGACATATTGGAGAAAAGGGCCTACCAATACTTCATGGTAATGGTATAGTAGAAGGTATGATTAATTTCTCTTTGTATTTCGACTTCTGTGAACATTATGTATATAGGAAACAGAATCGGGTGAGTTTCCCCTCTTGTGCTAAGAGAGCGGAAGAGATATTAACGCTTGTGGACAGTGATGTGTTTGCACCTGTGTCAGTCCCATCAATGGGTAAGTCTGTGTACTATGTATCATTTATATATGAATTCTCAAGGAATACATGGGTATATTTCCTTAGTAAGAAATCTAAAGTCTTTGACAAGTTTAAAGAATTTGATGCTTTGGTGGAAAACCATATAGAGAAGAGGATAAATGTGATGATAACAGATAATGTTGTTGAGTTTTTCAAGAAGGAATTTGAAGAGTTTTGTAAGAAGTGTGGTATAGCATGACATAAGACTACTCCATACACACCTTAGAAAGATGGAGTTTCAGAATGAATGAACAAGACGTTGATGGAAAAGGCAAGAAGCATGCTCAGTGGTGTTGGGTTAGGACAAGAATCTTGGGTAGAGGTGGGGGAGACTGCATGTTATCTGGTTAATAGATCACCTTCATCAGCATTGGAGGATAAGTCTCCACATGCAACACCCTCCTCCCACATCTACCCAAGTAACCGACCAACCATGGTAAACATGTGACAAAAAGTTACTATGATATGATTTGACCTCCTAAGTCACGTTAAGGAAGTGGAACTGACATAAACACACCATATAAATGTTCCACAACAATAACACTCTCAGGAACAATCCCCACCTCTCATGAAACTAACCCCTGAGTCCCACTGAGTTTTCTGGCCAATTAACCCCCAGAATCTCCCATGATATGGGCATGCCAATTTCAAGAGGGCTCTGGACGCTCCCACAACATGCTATGCCAGTGTCCAGAGACTATTTTTTTTAGGGTTGTGCTAGTATCCCTAGGATTTGAGCCACTTTTTCAGGCCCAAAGTAAAGGTCACTTCCCATAATTAAATGACACATTCAGAACAGAAAGATAACAATGAAATGATGATACAAATGCAATTACTTGTCCAAGCCCTTGACTGAACCCCTACTAGCCATGACAGGTATTTCGTCAAACATGTCACAATATGTAATCTACAGGTGTAAACAATAGATCTGAGCATAGGGATCTCATACTCATATGAGATTCGCTATGAGGCATTGTTTCCATATCACTTTAGCTACATTGTCATCTATTAGGCCATAGATACATTGCTCATTCAATTACAAGTAAAAACATGATGAGAGCCATACATAGCCACTGTCATAATACATATTCATAACCAACATAATAATAACAAAAATACCAAGGAAACAACAACCATATAATACACATATAAATAAGGATAGTACTCATGAGATAACAAGGAGAAATAACCTCATATTAATGATACAAAAGCCAACCTGGTATGGTACTACCAATTTCCACTTGACTGTAGACATGGCTGAGCCAAAAATCTCTTCATCTAGTCACCCCCGTGCCATATTCCAAGCATGAAAGTGGGATCTCATAAAACACATCAATCCAAAACCATCTAGGGCTTCCAGAGGCCAACCAATACAACCCATCACAACCCATCAAACAATGATTCCAACTCACGGTCATACATCACAAAACCATCATAGTATTGGTCTCTACCTAAGACTTCCAGGGCTCCAGAGCGTTTGTTCTAACCAAAGCTTGCAGGAATAGTACTTCAACCCACAATTGTCTCAAGGCTTCGAGAGAATTTATCCAACCAGGGTTACAGGACTAGTAACTCAACCCACGAAGGGCTTCCAGAGTGTTTTTCCAACTAAGGCTTCCAGTACTTGTAACTCAACCCAAGTTGTCACAAGGCTTTTAGAGTGTTTTTCCAACCAGGGCTTCCAGGAACTAGTAACTCCACCCAAGCTAAAGGAAACATGAGAACCAATCGGAAAAACAAATAAATGAACCCACAACACCATGGATATCCATGAAATGGCAAGGCTAGGAAAATCCACTGTCAATCCAGGCAATCCTCCATGCCAGTAATAGATCATGACCAATAAACCGCATGCATATGCCATGCATGCCAAAACTAGTGAGGAAAACATACATGCAATTCGGTACATGTAATAAAACCCGTTATAGTTAGTGATCCTAATGTCCTTTTGCATTTTAATGCTCTTTCTTTTCCTTCTTGCTCCGAAACTCCAAGTATGCCACACTCCTCCAAGAGTGCTCCAAGAAAACTCTAAGTTCCCAAGAGTATGAGAGAGATAATAGAAGGGAGCTCCACCAAAACTGAACTGACCAAGCTTTCCCACTGATCCTCATAAGCCTCTTTATGAATGAGGTCTCTATTTTCCTCAATTTCCATTATTTTCCTTCATTTTCCTCCTCACATGCAACCTATGACCTTTCACCTTCCTTTTCTCCTAATTTTCTTTATTTAAAAAAATAAAATGCCAATAAATGCCTCATGCTTTTGCAAATCCTTTGCCATTACCTTTGCCAATTTCCTTAGCCATAATAATCGAAATGAACACCCACTATGATTTTTTTCCCACCATTCATCTTGGTATATGTCTCACATGACCGTGGTCTTATATATTTTTTATATGAATTTTTAAACAGGGTTGTTACAGAACCCTCTGTTGAACAGGTAAATCCCCTCTGCGGACAGAGGCGATCCCACTAGCCCAAAACAGGTCTAGCAACAATCAATCAATGCTACTCTGCAAGTTCCTAGTTGCAATAACAAAGTGGGTAATGAACACCTACTTGGATTCCAGCGCTATGTTTGATGAAGAGATGCCGCTCTCGCTCCTTCGCTCCGGCCGGTCACGATCCTCCACTATCCTCGTGGGCGGACACCTACACAAGCAAAGACAAGACAAACACAAGCGTAAAATCTAGTAAAAGCAACTATACATCAGTCAAAAAGGATGTAATTCACATTAACCATAATAAGACAAATGCGAATGGAACCATAACAGTAGTCATCTATTAATGAATAATAGGCAGAGAAAGATACAACCAAGGTTCTGACGTTGAACCTATTCTCTGACTGGGCGAGCAGC